>JARFNR010339123.1:0-11549 GCA_030323935.1 Semibalanus cariosus
TGAACCAAATAACTGACATTATAATTTGCTTTTTCCGAGTAAATATATATTGTTATGGCTTACTAGTAACATGATAATTCATTTCTAGCTTCTCTCAATCATTTCTGAGCTTTTTTCGTTTGTTTAAGGGGACTGTTTCCTTTAAGATCATCCCAGATTTGACAGTAGCAGCATGACAGGAAATCAAGAGGTAGATATGTAATGACACCAGCCTAATGTTCATCCCTGTTGATTATCCAAAGTCAAAACAACTTAAATATCACGGTTTTAGAGGTTTGAAAAACTATGTTCCATCGCCGCGCAACGGAATAAACAATGATTGTTGGGTAGCATCTGGCAGCAAAAAGACCAAGGGATTCCATTTTCTTTAAAACAAATACTATGGCATTTCCTTCCCTATGGTAAAAGAAACCCTTTCTTTCGATTTTCAGGGTTAACTTTAACCTCTCCAATTTTCCACTTACACAAATATTTTCGCCACATCAGGTGCATTTTACCAAACAATAAGAATTATTGAATATGTGGAACGGATGGTTGGTGCTCTATGTATGTACTAAAATTATGTCGTCATCCTTCGGTAAGGCTCGTGCTTTTAACACGCGATCGAACTGGGTGAATGCATTTTTACTCCCAGGGTGACGTCATCGTGAAGAAAGCCTGCGATTCGTGGATTTTGGCTGGATGGCTGGTGACAGAGGAGGCCGCGAGAGAGCCACGAGTCCCGCCTCCGTCACACCGGACGGCCGAACCGGTCTGGCAAAAGATTGACAGCCGTCGCACAACGGATAGCTTCCTGCATCCGCTGCTCGATTTTGTTGAGAGCTTTCTGGATTTAGGTCTGTTTCTGAACTCACAGAGCCTGCTCGTAAGTTGTTGAACTTTGGAGGCAGGGTCATCTCCGGAAGGCGGATATTTTATCACGTTATTGTCCTCGGCGAGATACACAAAGCCACAGCCGCCACAGTCTTGAGCCATGGGCCTGAGATAACCAGCAATAGCTTATCAAAAAATAAACATTTTCGAACGAAATTATAAATTATCTGCACAATCTGAAGGAATATCTCAGTAACTCTCACATTTCCCGTATAATATATGGTGCAGCAGTCATCACATTATTGAGTTTCCGAGCTCCGGAACGCAAACTCATCAATTCCCAAGACAGCTAGCAATTACAAGAGCATAGCTTTCGACTCGTAGCATTGATCTCCACTAACCCCCACGCAGCTGTCAGAAAATAACACTCTCCTTCACCTTAGGGGTGCTGCAGAACCCGGTTTGCCTATGAAGAAGAAAAACCTAGACTGCGTGAAAGCAATTTGATTTAAACATTTTGTTGATTATCGAATGTCTGCAGACGTGTCGTTGATTGACAATTTCCCAGCCATTTGATGCCATAGTTGAACAAACCACATACTTATACAAATCATTCGAACTTAAATATGTTTAATGCAGAAAATTCCACAAATACATTTATATTAAAGACATAAGGTGCCTAAAGTGCTCGTTGTGGTCTTGATGTGTAAGTAGTTGTACGTCAAATAAATAGATAAATGAATAAATAATGGGCTTTGTATTGTTAATGTTCAGTAGGCATCACTTGGAAGAGGGAGACTAAACAATTATAAACGTATTCATTCAGTCTTACAAGTCGCAACTTTTAAGCTTGTAATTTTTGAACTTATTAAGAATTAGTGACTTAGGGAATGGTAAATAATGACAACATTAATTTAATTGGTTAATTATTCTTAATTATGCTTATTCCTGAACAATGAGCATATAAATGTCTTCAAATGTGACTGTGATAAGTTCATCAGACTGGTCCAGTCTGGTCAGACTGAGTAGTGATCGGATGACTGGCACTCCACAGCTGCCCTAAGTTTGGATGAAAGGTACCGCTTTATGACAAACTATCTGAACAGGCTGTCAATGTCTGCTTTACCCAAATCTCACGGAAATATATTTACACCAATGGCCAAGCTATTCGACTAAAAGGAAATGTCTTGGATGTTTTGTTGCCGCTCCCAGGATGTTATAATGTTCGATACAGCTAGTGCAGGAACAAACTGAGAAAGCAACAAAGAAGCTGAGAAGAGAATCGGAGTAAAACCTTGCCAGGAAGATGTAACGTTGCCCGAAGGACTTTTGGCGATAAAAACCTGGCATTGACTGGGGTCTCAGCTGAAAACCATTAGCTGGGGGGGGGGGGGGGGGTTGTTCGCCCACCCTGTCTATAACTCCCGAACTAATAGTCCAATTTAGACACGATTTGCGGCAGTCGAAAGTTCTCAAGGAGCTGAATCTAACGAATGCTCAATATTTTGTTTTAATCTCATAAGTCAGGTCAAGGTCAGGTCAAATGTTAAAATCGAGGTATTTGAGTGTATGGGCCATAATTTCCATCCAAAGCCTTTGTTTGCGACCATAATCACCCAAAGCGGTCTCAAAGGTATAATACACATCCTGCATGAGCTTAAGTGAGATTGTTGGCAAAGGTCAAGGTCAAGGTCAGGTCACAAAAGGTCACTATGAGCAAAATATCTACGAATGTCATGCAACACATGCTTTATGGGCTATGTTATGCATATATTTCGATAGAACTGGTCATTTTACCACCTGACTTCATTTACGTGAAGTTTGCTTCAAGTTCAGGTCAAGGTCAGGTCACATAAGGTCAAAATTTGAAAGTGATAAATACAAATACCAAGGACTAGTTTTGTCTCAGAAATACAGTGCTGGCATTTATTTGTCTTTATCTGTTCATTAAAAGCCCCTCCCCCAAATATGACGTCATGAGTTACTCATAGTTAGGGAGCCATAAGTTAGTCAAAAATGGAGGTATTGCTTTGGAATTTGGTTTGCGTTATTATACATATGTGGTTCTTTTACATATATTTCAGTTTTTAAATGTTGTCAAAAAAATTATTTTGAGGGCATTTTTTTTGGGGGGGGGACAAAAACCAACATTTTCACAAATCAGAGATAGCCATTTTGCAGCCTTTGGCGTTTGCTATCTTTTGGTGCTTTTTATTGCATTTCTCTGGAAAAAATGGCATTTGTACAGCCTGTTAAAGTTAAGTTGATTTGTTCGTCAAACTCATGTGTAGTGACATCATTTGATTTGCTATATCTAAAAAATAGACGAAATTGCTTCATTTTTGCACGGAAGACGTCAAATTGATGTAGGAGAAGGTACTCAAAGTTCGCGTTGATAGCGCTGTTCTTTTTTTACATATTACTTAAGTCCGTCAGGGGGCTTTTTTCGCCCCCCCCCCCCCAGCCAATGGTGGGTTAAAACACAATGACACGGACAAAGATAAAGCTTCAAGACCAAAAAGATGTAAATGTGTCTCTCGCGAGCGACACAAGTGCCAATGCGAGATTGCTAAACTAATTATAATTAATTATACTTACTGAACGCATTAGCAGCGTGTTTACAGTTGAGGACCTGTCTCAAATCTCTGAAACTACAGCTCAGTTTGATGGCACGCCGATGCAGACAATCGAAGATACAACCGAGACAGTCGAGAGGAAACTGGCGAACCTCAAGATAACTAGCACCCCAGATCCCGATAGCATTCACTTTCGTCTCCTTTAGATAGCTTATTAGCATCACAGTAGCTCGCGGGTCCGCTGGCATCAGTGCTCCAGCAATTCATCGACCAGGGTGTTCTTCCTGAATCGTGGAAAATCGCAGCAGTTGTCACCTGTGGATGTGATAAGCAGACACCTCACGTACCACCAGCCTGACGTATTTCCCATGCTCTTGGAGGCACTGATACGGGATGAGCTGATGCCATTCCTGACAGATACAGACCAGCTCTCCAGGCACCAGCATGGCTTTCGTCCGTGGAAGTATTGCTGCACACAGCTTCTCGAATGTGGGGTTCCCAACAGGACAAGTGGCTTTCAAAATTTCGAACAGGTAAGGGAAGGCATGGTAAAGTATTATATAATTAAATAATAAAAAATTAACTGATTTTCAGGTAAGAGACAAACGTGTGCAAATATAAATAATGCATTAACATCGGTATTATTTAACGTTTCCTCATCCAGAACATCTGTCGTGTCCTTTTCCTGAGGTTAAATGATGTTAAATATGAGTTTACCGTTACTACTCGCGTGCCTTCTTCTATAGCATTGCTTTGCATATCTACAACCAACATTGTAAAACACCTTGAATGTACCATTCGGCTTGGCATTCACCGGATATTTGGTCTCGAACTAGAAGTTTCAGTTAAGCTTCATAAGTGTCTCGAGGTCTTTGTTGTACCGCTATTTTGTGCCTACGATTGTATCTACGATTTTTGGTTAAGGTTAAAGACAGTGCACAAAATCTTCTACCATAGCGACTCGCGTTAGTTGGTTGAACATGTCCCCAAGTAGCCAGCTCATATACCAAAAGAACAGTATGCATATACCGAAGTAAACACAGTCCGAAGGCTGTGTCATGTTATCCGAAGTATTACCGAAATGGTAATAAGAAGTTATCCGAAGTATTACCGAAATGGTAATAAGAACAAAGATCAATGGGAGAGCTTAGTTTCCTTGAACAGCCAACTGTACTGGCTTATAAAGTCGGGTTTCTTCCCCCATAGATCAACATCGCCCACTCTGGCTCCACACAAAGCCAACATAATTAGGGATGTCTCTCCAGATAAAGCATGTTTGTCATCTAGGCTCAAGCCACCGTGAAGAGTTTATAGTTTCTTCTGGGAATTTCTGGTTCACATAAGGCCTGTGCCCATGGCGCCTCTAACCTCCTTCAAGTTGCTCCAACTTGCTCCAGTCCTATCCTTCTTGGAACTCAGTACGTTGGACATGAATTAGGAGAAGTGAACGAGTATACTCGTTTCTTACATATATGTAAGGCAAAGTTTGAATGTTGCGGTGGGTAGAGGTAAAGTACCAAATCAAGCATAATTATTTCGTTATCATTTCATAACTGGTATAAACATGCAAGTTTATTGATGTCAAGACAATTATGACATATACAGACAAAGGAACAGCAAACACACCACTGGTGGATGCGCTTCGTCTTACAGAATTCCTCGGCACCGTATGATTAGCCGAAATTATACACACGTATGTATAATTTCGTCTTATCATACGGTGCCGATGAAGTCTGTAAGACGAAACGCGTCCACCAGTGGTATGTTTGCTGTTCCTATGTCTTTATATGCCATGCAAGTTTATCCACACACATTTATTGCTTTTAAACGGCGTATGTGATAAACTTGTATCAGAACAAAACCAGATATTATCAGATAAATGACAAAAACATTGCAATACACGAAGTCAAATCGCGTGAAAGAAACGTGTAAGCAGCCGGCACCCGACATGAGTCCATGCAGGAGGCGCAGGTTAGATGATAAACAATCAATTTACTCCGCGCGCGCGCCGCGCACTACCAGGGGGCAGATATCCCCCTCCCCGAGGATTTTAATCAATAGCGATTAGCGGAAAACGGCGGCCCGCAGAGCCGCACAATTTGACATGACTGTCAGGGCATCAATAACCCACATTGTGTGCGATTTTGACCTGAGGTTGATCCCAGGTCAGGTCAGCAGATCACGTTATGTCACACCACCTCCGAGCAATTTTTTCAAATCGTGCCACCGTGCCATCGTGCCATCGTGTGATCGTGCCAAAGCCACAGTGATTGACGGAACGGTTTGAAACTCACAAGATTTCATAAGGTCATAAGTACCTACAATTTGTATATCTCTATATTTGTTATATCAGTGACCGAAGGTCAGATCGATTTGGTGAGCTCCAAGCTCCCCACTGTAAATCAATGTGGAAAAATGAAAAACATAAATCCATAGGGAAATGGTTAAATTTGACAAGTTTTCACTAGATCCACCACTCTTGTGCCAAATGCAATGCCCTATGCCACAATTTATGTTCTTTGAAGTCTGGTGGTATTGGGGCTTTATGACTACGCGACTGTCGTCATTTATAGTCGGGGTCTCTCACGCCGACCCAAGCGGGGGAACCGAATGACCTCGCCAGTAGCCAGACTCAAACCCGGAACACATGGGTTCCGAGCCCAACGCTCTACCGACTGAGCCACCCGGGCCCCTCTCTTTGACCTCTTCGAGGCAAACTCAGGTATGAGGTAACCCCCATATCACGTGTGTTTTTCTTCAATAACTCTTTACCAAACCAAGGTAGAGCAATGGGGGTTTCACCATTGTATTTAGCTCGATGAGACGTATCGGTTGATGAAAAATTTGACCTTGACGTGTCCTTGAACTGACTTCAGGCTAGGCCATTTTTATATGATCTAACTAGGTCAGTCGATATATCATTCGATGTATGTACCTCGAGGAGAGAAACGCGATGATGAAAACCGTTTCTCTATCATGCTCTTGTCAAAAGTTAGTTTTGGCAAATAATTCGGCATTTCTTAGAATATTTTAAGTTCAATGGCTTCTGCTGACCTAACTATTGACCTCAGGTCAATTCTGATGGAATCTCAGTGACAGCAAATTAAATTATCTTACGAACCTTTTCCGTGTGTCGCTAACTCTTTGAGTTATCGAGATATACGGTTTTATTAAGGACACTCATATATAGCCGAAATGTGACTTTTGATGAAATCTGGTGACGTTAATATTGACCGGCCTAAACAAAATGGCCGGTATACTTTCGATAGAGCTTGTCTCGAGCTATCTAACGGCGTTTTCCGCTTATCGCTACATGGTGTGGTTTTCGAGATCTTAAGGGGGCGGCTCCTCCCCTCCCCCCCGGCAGTCTATGATTGGTGCGAATCCCGGCTGTGCACGGGTTACAATTAGTTATACATATTTGTATAACATTTAAATATTACGTGCCAGCCCTGCCCTTCCCCGCATCTGCCCTGTCGTGCCCTGCCTGTGCCCTGTCGTGCCCTGCCTGTGCCCTGTCGTGCCCTGCCACTGCCCTGGCCTGCTCCACCATCTGTCTTGCCCTGTCCCGCCTGTCTTGCTTTGCCCTGCCTTGCCTTGCCCTGCACTGTCCTGCCCTGCACCGCCACGCCCTATCCTGCCATGTCCTGCCCTGTCCCTGCTCTGTCTTGCCTCTACCCCGCCTCTGCCCCGCCTCTGTCCCGTCCTGTCCTGCCCTGTCCTGTCCCACCCTACCCTGCCCCGCCCTGCTTGGCCATGCTCTGCCCGTAGCCACCACCCTGTCCTGCCCCGCCCAGTGGCGCCGGCACAGCTGTTGCATTGGCGTGCTCTCGGTTAGATAAGTCAAGTTAGATTACCCGATACAGAGCGAAAGTTTCGGTCAAATTGGCGAATATTTTGGTCATGACTAGATAGTATAATTTGAATAGCAATATAGGCTAACGTGGCTAAAATGTGCATTGGTCAACGAAGGGAACTAGTCCATTTGTTCCGAGAGGTCAGAATCCACAATTTTTGCAAAATAGCACCAGTAAAATTTTGACGGTAGCCTTAAGTTTAGGGGTGGCAGTGCCACCCAGTGTCACGTCAGGGATGGCAGTCTCCCACCCCTGCCCCTATGGTGGCGCCGCCATTGAGTGAATGCCGATCCTGGGGCCTTTCGGAGAACAAGAGATCAAGTCTTGTTATCCTCTCTAGACTAACATCCGCTAACTTCCCTCCCTCTCAGACAGGCATTGAATCTTAGTTCAAATAACTCACCCTCTCAACTGCCCCACGAGCTGCCACCTCCCCACCCCGCGCTCCTTCGCACCCAGTATTCCGTCCCACCTCATCCCATCCTCGAACCTCGTCTCGTTTTCGATTATGCCACACGACCAACATAGCCGCCACCGCTGTCGCCCCAGATGGGGCAGTTGGTCGTTATCCGCGACGTGAGCACGACACCGCGACCCTCGGCACGACACGGCGACCCCCGGCAACAGGGCGCACCGGGTGAACCCTTCGTGAAACGGGCCCATTTGACGCTATCGGGAACGGACACTGATTGCAGGTGCCGGTGGTAGGTGAATGTGAGGACGTGGCGCCAGTGTTGGCCGCTGTCACGAATTCTTGTTACGCAATGTTTTGCTGAATAAGTCGAGCCGCATCATTGTGTTTGAAGCAGCGGATTTTATCGGTACATCGCAAGCTCAATTTTTTACGCAACATCACTTGCTGAGGCACCTTCGTAATGTATGTCTTTTTCTCCACCTTATTAAGCGCTTCCAAAGCATTGATGGGAAGTGGACTGGATTGCTATTCCGCATGACCTTGAACAAAGTAAAACGTTCTTAACCCTCGCCCTGGTGGGGTAATTTTTACCCCCTCTCCTGAGTTTTATTCTCGGGAATGGCGAAAAACGGCTGCGCGCAGCGCCACCAAATTTCGCACAGCTGTTTGGACATCAATTACCCCTATTGTGTGAAAACTTTGACCTCAGGTCATCTTAGGTCAGGTCACCAGATCTCGTCAAGTGACCGTACCTCCAAAAAATATTTAGGGTCGTGCCAAAGTCAGTGATAGTCCGAAAGATTTAAAACTTACAGGATTCCGTAATGTCATAAATGCCTACACATTCACTTATCTCGTTTTTATCGGGGACCTAGGGTCAGGTCAATTTCGCGACCTCTCCATTATATGTCAATGGGAAAATATACAACTGCTTCCTATTTAGGGACTTTGCACTAGATCAGGCCAATTTTGTCAGAATCAAGTCATGTTAGCTCATTATTGATGACCCAGGTGCAATTGTTTCCCGTTGGCCTCTGCAAGGCCAGATGAGGTCATCTGAGGTCACCAGAACTTTTTTGCCAATAACTCTTGATAGGATAAAGATAGATACATGCAAATGATACCACTGTGTTGCCTCAAGACGCATCGCCCTGTATGCAGCACGACCTACCTGAGTCATCAAATGACCTTGACCCGAGGTCTAATTTTGAAGTTGACCTTACCAATTCACCATCAAAATATTTCGAAACGCTTGACGAGACAAACCCGATGGTGAAATATCTCTATGTTTAACCGATATTGTTTTCTCGAAATCCTTTTTGGAAGAACGCCATCGTGACCTTTGGTGACCTCTGGAGCCTAAACTATTGACCTTAGCTAAAATTTGACGCCAGCAATGGCGATTGAATTTGTAATGGGCTTTCGATTTCATTTTTTTGTTCGTCTGTTCCTAGCTATTGTAGTTCCCGAGATATTTGGGGGTTTCTGGAGCAAAGTCCTAAACTTAAAAAAAATTACCATTGATGACCTCTGGTGATCTCAATATTTACCTGAGCTAAAAATGCCCGAAATAACTTAGAATGTCCTTTTCGAGAGCTTTCAAAAACTTGTAAGCGTCTTTCAAGCCCTTTTAGTTTTCGAGGTAGTCGTTTTTTTACCCCCACCACCTCTGAGACAACACCAGGGCGAAGTTGTCTCAGCGGCCCACCTCTGAGACAACACCAGGGCGAAGTTGCCTCAGCGGCCCCTCTGAGACAACACCAGGACGAAGTTGTCTCAGCGGCCCCTCTGAGACAACACCAGGACGAAGTTGTCTCAGCGGCCCACCTCTGAGACAACACCAGGGCGAAGTTGTCTCAGCGACCCACCTCTGAGACAATACCAGGGCGAAGTTGTCTCAGCGGCCCCTCTGAGACAACACCAGGGCAAAGTTGTCTCAGCGGCCCACCGGGGCGCGGGTTAACAGTGGTACAAGCATTGGCGATTTTCTTTTGTTCCGTGACAAAAAAGCACCGCTATCATTCGGCTAAGGGATATTCAATATTCATCACCCCTACCTTTGTTCACTCTCATGACATTATTCTGACGCTTAACACCTGCGTAAAACATTCTTGCGCCAGCACACCAAGACCAGCACCCTGCCTAACAACCACAAATCTGAGTGGACGATTTCCGCTCCACTCCAGCGCTGACTGGACACTGTCGCTGGCGACTAGCGGGCGGCCGTGGCTTATTTATAGTCGGCATAAATCCGCCATTGTGCTCATCTCCGCTGGGATGGACGCTGTCGGTCCAAAAATGGACCAGCCAGTCCGTGGGCGCGGGTCGGTCACAGGAATAGCGTATCAGAGCCGATTCACGCCGACAGTCAGATGAGGGAGAAATTAATGTTACCTGAGTGGCCACCGATAGTTGATGATCGATGTCACTTTGCGACCAAAGAATGTCAAACAGTAATATTTTAGATGTGCATTGTCTCATATTTGTATGGAGGGTTTAAAGGGTTTGGTACTGTTGATACAATGGATGGTGAAATTTTTCAGGAAAATTTAATTAGCAAAAGTATCAAAGGATGTGTAGAATATGAAAATTAGCTTTACTTGAAGCTCTTATTAAACGCAGTTTATCAAATAAGAAGAGAAGTAGACTTAAGTGCGAATAACAGGGCAGGTGCATGCAAGAATTACAGACAGTCAAGACTCAAGTGATGCTCCTTGACATTGACTTGCTGACATGCTAAATAAAATATAAGACCATTGGATACATGTTTAATATGAAAACGAGAGTTTCATAGGCCAAAACATTTCAAAAAATAGATATAGGAGAGTCTCGGTTGTATAACACTCTCTGCAGAGCCACTCATCTGATCCGAGTCGCACATTCCTCGAATACACCGCATCTACCCAACACATGACCATTAGGAAGGTCCTTCCCAGAAGGGTGCTTGGGTGCGTGCCCGCGCGGACCGGGGCAGGCCGGACTCATACAGTAACGGCCTCGCGAGCACTGGGCACGTGACGGTGCGGCTCAGGTGACATTTATCGGGAAATATGAGAACAATCACCACGCAATATGCTGCAAATGTCTCCGGATACACAGGTTTATGAGAATAGGTGGCCATTATGCAATGGTGTTAATAGCAGACGTGGGACACGTCAGGTCGTAAATAAGACGGTAACAAGGCTTTAAGCCCCGCCAGTGCATGTGGAATGCCACCCCTCGGTTTTTCAGAAATAACTCGCGTATTTATCAACCGACTGCAATGCAACTTTCAGGGCCATACTTTTGAACAATTCGACATATACTCTAGTTTTTAATTTATATCCCCCGTGACCCGTGACCTACGACCTGTTTACCAAGGTCATGTCAGGCGTGACCACGGTCAAAGCATACGGCACAACTGATGTCCCGTAGTATCTTTTTTGTTTAACTTGTGCATTTTCCGAGCGTTTGCTGCTCAGGAGCATATGAACACTGAACAGTTGTCAACAGGTGACATTCATGGTTTCCACTGATATTGGACCTCCGATGACCTGATATGACTTTGTTTGGCCTCGGGAAGTTTCTAGGACATTTTGTGACGCTGATTTCAAATTTGGCATCCATTTTGCATAACCATATTCCCATTAACGATTCTGTCTCGATTGAATTCAATTTCTACGCATATACGATTTGGATGACATCCGGGTCATTGACATGACCTCAAAGGTCACCTAATGACCCATGACCTTCATATTGGGTATCAACGGCTTCCTCTCGTCACCAGCAAAACGCTCATTTTGTAATCGAAGCTCTAGCTTAATTTGCGGCGAAACGCCAGGGGGTCGTACCCCCCCCCCCCCACACACACACACTGTACGGTCACGTAGGTATCGGACGCTGCATTGG
>JARFNR010339456.1:0-11525 GCA_030323935.1 Semibalanus cariosus
CTTATATTGCGAAGTATATGTTATATTTTGATCTTGTAAGTGTACTGTCTGATGTCCGTGTCTTTTGACTTCACCTGTTGGTGGGGGCGACCCTGTTGGTGATCACTTGAATAAATAAATAAATAAATACAAATGTCGAGTCAATGTGAGCATTGCACGTCTCTCACCTGATGCGGTTTGATGTTCCTGGCGATCTGCGGCGCAATGAAGATGTCCATCTCGGCCGGCGGGTGGCCCACGTTGACCAGCACGCGGCCGAGCGAGTCGGGAACATTGCACGTGTCGTCCGTGTGGGAGCCCGAGTTGTTGGTGTCCTCGGCGTGGCTGTCGTCCTCCTCCTCGGAGCTCAGCAGCTGTATGTCGTCGTCACTCGTCTCTGCACCGACCCCCGGTTCTGAGACGCACAGACACAGACGATTGTCAGCTCAGCCGGGAGCGTACAATGCGCTGACATTGCCACGCAGGAGGATATACACACTGTGACTGGCATATTGTGCTTTCTTTCTCTCAACAAGATAATGTATCACAGCAAGAGATAATGTACCTACCACAAGTTATATTGATAAAATAATACTGAACAAATTGAAACAAGAACTCGAATAATTTTCTCTCAAGATAATGTCACACAAATAACATTCTAAAAATAATACCCAAGAATGCTGAACCGAAAAAAAATACATAAACTAAAAAGAACATAAAGAAAATGAACACTGATGTTGTCATCGGATATTAAACAAGAAACAATAGTTCGATTGGCAGACAGACACAGCAACTGCAGCTACATTTCTCCACAGCGGCGATCCGTGCCACTCACCTTGCTTCACCTGCAGCTTGCCATCCGGTTCGACTTTCTCCTGTTTCTCCTCATCACTGGAGAGCACAATAATATCTGTGTCCACCTTCTCCTTGGCTTTCTGCTCGGCTTCTGCCGCCTCGCGCTCCAGCCGCTCCTGCTCCTTCTCACGCTCGACGCGCTCCTGCTCGCGCTTAAACTGCTCGTACCACTTCTTCTGATCGGCAAGTCGCTCCTGACGTTCCTTCTCTTCCTCCTGCGCGCGCAGCGTCTCAGTGTCCAGCTTCTCATCGGCGATGATCTGACGGATGTTTCGCCGCTTGTTCATCGGACCCGTCTCGTCGTCGTCCTTCGAGTCAGTGCGCTTCTTCTTTCGTTTGCGGCCCTTCTTCTTGCGCCGCTTGGGCTTGGGACTCTCGCGCGGGCCGTCGCCGGCAGCGTCCGACTCTGCGCCGCCGGCGTCGCTGTCGCTGGCCCCCTCGCGGCGGTCAGACTCTGACCCACTGCCATCCGCCTCAGATGAGCCTTGCTCCTCGTCCTCGCCTTCCGACAGCTCGCCCTGCTCATCACCATCAAGAAGATCGGGCTTCTCCTCCAGCATGCTGAGCATGTCCTTGACCTCGGACAGGTCCTCGGCGGTGCCGTCCACCTCCGCCTGCATCAGTTCGGGGCACAGCACGGCACCGCTGATCAGGTCTGAGATGGAGTCCAGCTGCTCGGAGCACGCACCGCCGCCCTCACTGCCACCCTCCACTGCCGGCGCCTCCGAGGCAGGCTGGTCCGGTACACCGCTGCTGTCCTCAGTGCTCTCCAGTCCCTCTTCCTTGATGGCTGGCTGCTCGGACTCGGGTCCGGGCTCGCCGGCGGCTTGTGCAGGGGATTCACCAGAGCCGCTCGGACTGGCTGGGTTGGGCTGGTCGGCTGCGGGGGATGGTTGAGCAGGGCTGGATTCGGTGGCGGAGTCACCGGCCGGGGCGGAGGCAGCGTCACCAGCCGGGACTGCGGCAGCTGGCTCTGACGGAGGCTGCTGCTCACCAGTTTCTGCGTCGTAGCTATTATCAGTAGCCGCGCTCTCGGCGCCGGAAGACATGCTTCGTTCACGAGGGGAGGTGACGTTGTCGACACTCGATGATTCCTCCGGACGCGGCACTTCTACGTCTTTGGGTGGTTGGTCTCCCCCGAAATGTGTTTCGCTCGTCTCCGGTTGCGAGCCACCTTCCTCCATGCGTGACTGGTCTTCCTCTGGCCGTGATTCGCCTTCCTCCATGGCTGAATGCTCTTCTCCCACACGCGATTCGTCCTCTTCTGGACGAGAATCATCCTCTTCTAGACGCGAGTCCTCATCCTCTATTCCGCCGTTGTCATCAGCATAAAGCTCCCCGTCCAGATGCGAATCATCCTCCGGATGCAGTTCTCCAGTTTCACGCGTCTGATTCTGCTCTGGGGCTGCTGCGACTTCCCCCGGTTGTGGCTCGTTCTGATACTGCGGCGAGGCATCATCATGCCACCCACCGTTCTTCATGAGATCCTCGTCTTCATCAAAGTCCTCCTGATCAAGATCATCGTCGTACTCATCCTCATTGAACCGAGCCTCGCGTTCCGCCAGGTGCGAGTCATCCAGCAGCGGTGAGTCGTCCTCCACCCGAGGCTCGGCGCTCCGCTCGACGGCAGCGGCGGCCGACGGTTCGGCTTCCTCCGTCGTCTGTGACTGCGACGACAGCTGCCGGTACATGGCCATGGCTTCCTGTAGCGTGAGATGACGCGGCTCCGACGAAGCCGCCGCAGCGCCGTTTCCTGACCCTCCGTCGCCAGCGTCCCGCGGGCGTCGCTCCGTCGTCTCCGGCTGACTCTGCTCCGCGTCAGACGGTGCCACCGGCACGGCCGCGATGCCCGGCGGCAGACGGATCCCGAGACCACGCGGCTGCGGTTGTTGCTGCGGCTGTTGCTTAGGGACAGGGTCCTGGGACGGCTCCTGCACCGCCACAGCGCGGATGCCGGGCGGCAGTCGGGAGAGCGCGGCAGCTGGCTCCGGCAGCACCGGCACTGCCCGAATCCCGGGCGGCAGAGCCACCTGCGGCACCGGCAGCTGGGCGGCAGGCTCCGCAGCGCTGCTACCACTCTCCGGACCCTGCCACGACTCCTCGCCGTAATCATCCAACTCCTCATCGCCCAACTCGCCCTCGTATACATCCTCATCCTCTTCGCCTCGCAGCAGGGCGTCCTCTTCCTCGTCGTCTCGCAACAAAGCGTCCTCTCCCTCCTCATCGTCCATGCTCTCAGCTGCTCCCTCGTCTTCCCTCGGTCCAGTGTCGACCGGCAGAGCTGGCTTGACCGCGGTCGGCGCGGATTCCGCCGGCGGTGGCTGCGTCTCTTGTGTCTCTTGGACAGACGCCTCTGTTGCCTGTTCTGCAGGTGATGCCGGCTCAGTCGCCGGCAACGTTCGCACCTCCGTCGCCGGCGAGGTCGGACTCTGCGGGGCGGACACGGCGGTGGCCGGCGACGGAGCCTCCGCAGCGGCCGCCGCCGCCGCCGCCTGACGCGCCTGTCGCACGGATGCCGGCATGGGGCGGGCGGATGCCGGGCCCGGCCGACGCGTCGAAGGTGGCGGCGGCGGGGGAGGAGGCGGCTCAGCAGGCTTCTCGCCGGCTGCCTGCCGTCGGCACAGCGCCATGGCCTCCTGCAGTGTGAGACTACGAGGTTCGCTTGCCGCGGTGGTAGCAGAGGCGGACGTATGGGCGTCTCCCGACTGCGACTCCGCCCCCGACACCGCACCAGGCTCCTCCTGCGGGTACTGCCAGGCGTCAGCCGACTCCCCGCCCTCACCACCCTGTTCGCCGTCCTCCTCATCCATGGCATAGTCCCCCTCCTCTTCCTCGCCGAGGTCGTCACTGTAGGCGTCCTCTGCGCCGTCGCCGTTCAGCTGCTGCTCCGGCGGCGAATGGTGCTGCCGCGCGACCGCCGCAGGTAATGCCGTCGGTGCCACTGGTGCTGCTGGAGTCGCCGGTGTTGCTGGTGCTGGGTTCGGCTCACTCCTGGTCAGATTGACACCAGCTGGTAGTTTTAGACCGGCCGGCAGAGCGGGAGTCTCAGCCCCCGCCGTCACCGGCTCAGGGGCCGCTGACGGTTCGGCCTCACCCTCAGCCCCACTCTCTACCTTCCCCTCATACTCTCGGTGCCCAGCTTCTTCTTCGTCCGAGTAGTACTCGTCCTCGGCCGCGTCTCCGTCGGAGTACTCATCTTCCATCGGCTCGGCTTCGGCCGGCTCATCGACCGGCACCGGCGAGCCCACCGCCATGACAGACTCAGCGTCCAGCGGCTCGTCAGCCTCCGCCGAACCGCCCATCCAGCCCACACCAGCCGTCTCCGGGGCGGCGGCGGCGGCGGGGGCGGACGACGGCGCCGCCTCCGCCGCTGCCTGCTGCCGACACAGCGCCATCGCCTCTTGGATAGTTAAGCGGGCGGGCTCAGCAGAGGGAGTCTTCGTCGCAGCCGGATGATCTTCGTAATATTCGCTGTCGTCGTACCGTGCCTTGTCGTCGTCGTACGCTGCATCAGCATACTGGTATTGCTGCTGCTGTTGTTGCTGAAGGCGCTGCTGCTCCTGCTGCTTAATCTGCTCTATGACACGTTGCTGGTTCAGACGTTGTTGTTGCTGTTGTTGCTGTTGCTGTTGTAAACGCTGCTGATGCTGCTGTTGAAGCCGTTGCTGCTGCAAGCGTTGTTGTTGCTGCTGCTGCAGTCGCTGTTGTTGAAATTGCTGTTGCTGCTGCTGCAGGAACCGCTGCTGCTGCTGAGGCTGCTGCCGGTGCTGTCGCTGAGCTGGCTGCGGCACGGCGCTGATGCCGGGCGGCAGTTTGACCGGCGGCACGGCCGGGGCCGGGGCCGGGGTGGCGCTGACGGCCGCCCGCAGCCAGGAGGGCAAGCTGGCGGCGGCCGCAGGCGTGGCGACCGGTGCCGGAGCCGGCTGCTGCTGCTGCTGACGGAGGATCCGCAGCGCCTCATCACGAGAGATGACACGAGGCTGCCCGGACGCGTCCATTCTGAAACCAGACAAGCCCAGCCGTTATTCTCTGGTGCAAATATGGCATCTGACCTGTAAAAGGAGCTGAGTTGGAGCAGTAGGTACATTGACATAAGCTCAATAGAAGAACAAGAAACTAGAAGGGGTACATTGACTTTATCTATAACTTCTCAGTCGAAGCAATTCACTTTTGATGATTTGAACTTCAGATGCATGCTGTTACCAGCCAAGAACATGCTCTCAAAGCCCTACAATCATTTAAATGATTACTATTGTGCTACTGGGTCCAAATAAATAAATACAAAAATAGAGAAGAAAAGTCATCTGGTAAAACATGAAAAATAATTAACATGATGCGGGGGAAGGTAAGATAAATTTTCGGCCATTGAGTATAATGGTGAAAAATTTGCAATGGTGGTATGACAATTTGATGAAAGGTAACAAACAATAACTTAATTATATTTGACTACCTCACAAGCCATTGAAGAAAAAACAGAACTTAGAGAACATAAAGTAAGCATTTGAGTTAAGGAGTGAGCTTGCAAATACATTGTCTTGAAGGTATTCATACCCAAATCTTTCATACCATCCAACAAGATCTCAAAAGTTTTTATCATATGAAAATGTAGCTATTAATGACATGTAAATGATGTACCATTTACTCCACAATTATTGCTTATCTTTCCCACTTTCATGATCATTCATTCATGATGATCTGGAGAAGATGTAGTCAATTTTTCCAATGAATTTCTCATGATCCAACATATATTTTTGTAATACTTTGATTTTGTTGAGAATTTCACAAAACACTGTTAAGCCATACAAATAGTGAATGGTACCATGCTACTCAGCAGAAAGAATTCAGAATTGCTTTGTCTTGGGAAAATTTAGTACAAAGAAACAGTGGACACTAAAATATTTTGCATGTGAATATGTGACGAAAAAAATGAAGGAAGAAGGTTGTAACCACTGAATATGACTGTTGCAATTCTTACCAACAATGTAAGCACTGTGCAAAAAGACAATATGACCACACTTTGATTTATAGAAATCCAGAGGATGGTGGTATTCAAGCACATTTTCACTTCACTGAAGCAGAGAGGTCCTAGGGTTGCTTTAAAGCCAGTGTGCAGAGCAGAAAATTCAGCCTAAAAATAATGATAGAGTGGAACATTCAGCATAAAAAGGCCATATGATGTACTTGGCTTTGCCAAAACTCACCCATCAGAATCAGCTGTTACAAATGACAATACTTTCCTAACCTGTGTTTTGTCATCCACAGGTTTATATTAGCATTAGTTATATCAGTGTTAGGTTTATAGATATCCAATACACCTTGATTTAGGGAGTGGAAAAAAAATCACAGTTAAACTGGAAAAAAGAGTGGACAAATATTACACATGAAGTGTCATTTTCCACCAAAATATTGCAATCCTAGGGCACTGTGCTGCTGTCATCATTTATAGACAGGGTATATCACAATGACCCAAGCTAGGGAACCAAATGCCTTCACCAGTCAGACTTGAACCAGGCACCCATGGTTTCTCAGCCCAATGCTCTAACTGAGCCACCCAAATGACCAGACTGACAAATCACTAGCCAGCCCAAAATGGCCCCTCTGTCACTAATAATAACCATAACTGATAACAATGGCTAAGCTGATAGATTGACAATGGATACACTAATCAAACTTTATTTGTGTATTTATCACCACAAACACAAAATGTTACTCAAAATCAGTTTCAGTTTCTAAGTTAAGGTGGTTGAGTTAGGTCTTGATAAATAAGGTGCTGTCACAATAGTCCATGTTTGTCAACCTTCATGCTTGATCAAATTGCCATTCACCCACATTCATCATTGTCATGCAACCAAACTGAAATGAAATGGAAAGAAGGCTTCTGAAGGCAATTTCATGATGTTGATTGCCAGCCCTTGGCAACTTATGTTTGTTGCTACATGAGCTGGCTGGAGTATATGATGGGGTTGATATGCACAATGCTCACATTGTGAATTATTCTATCAATAACACATTTGGTTTAATGCTAAATAACTATAACAACCAAAGAAAAGCAAAAAGATTTCTGAATGAGCAAAATGTTGATGCCATTGTTGTAGATTTTTCACATAAGCATGTTTGGGGTAGAGAGCCGTAATGCTGGACACTCTTTGACACCAACTTTGGTCAAACTAGCGATAATCCCCTGGCGTTTCAGATGTTGCAAAACTTAACTATTTGGTTACTATGCATCTTTCAAGACACTATTCTGTACCTGTTCACAGGGACCCACATTTAGGACACTCCACTCACATTTTCTCGCTGCGCTGCAGCCCTAACAGGGGCGCCGTCACCCCAGACCATCTTACAGACAAAACCTATCCCTACAGCATAAATAATTTATGTGACGTCACAGCCGGGCCACCATGAACACCTCTATACTTGTATCAAGATCAATTGCCAATCAGCTGGTGTGTAAACAAAGTTGGGTGGCAGGCAAGGCCACAGTGAGTCGACAGAAGGTGAGTTGACAGAAGAGGTGAGATATTAATTATTGAAGATAGAATTAGTTACCTATAGTGCAAAAGTTGTTTGGGAAGATGGCAATATACTGCTTTTGTACACCTTTTTATAGGAAAATTGACTAATACTAATTCTGCACATCTCATTTCATTAGAACTGCAGTCAAAAGTTCAGGTTTCTCAGTACTTACCTAACAAAAATAATTTCTATGACCCGGCGCTCTCCCCGGCAAACAGTATTGCCGCTGCCATTATACAACTGAATGTAAACAACTTGGAGGTGGCCATATTGATACCTCAAGAGTTTGATGACATCAATGGTGTAGGGTTAGCTACAAGATTATTTAGGTTTCATCTTGATCAGACTTAATGGCCATATATTATTTAGGTTTTGTCTCGATCAGACTTAATGGCCATATATTATATAGGTTTTGTCTAGATCAGACTTAATGGCCATATATTATTTAGGTTTTGTCTTGATCGGACTTAATGGCCATATATTATTTAGATTTTGTCTCGATCAGACTGAATGGCCATATATTATTTAGGTTTTGTCTCAATTTTTTTCATACACAAAACAACATTTCATACACAAAACCCCCCATGTTGTTTATATTCAGTTGTAGTGGCAGAGTGGTTGTGGTCGAGTATGAGGCGATTGCCAGGAGATAAAAAATATTTGTGTTAGGTAAATATTGAGAAACCTGAACTTTTGAGTGCAGTTCTAATGAAATGAGATGTGTAAAATTTGCATTAAATGGTCAATTTTGCTATAAAAAGGTGTAAAAAAGCAGTAAATCACTGGGAAGACATCCATAGTTACTGAATGCAATATTTTCTACCAATTGGTAGGTGTTGGTAGGTACCTATATTAAAGGGATTAACTAATAATTAAGGTGGGGATGTCCACTAGTACACCCCAACTTTTCATGCAATTGGAGATGTAGACAATACTGATGCACAATATCACAATAGTATGATGTCCAGTGTAAGGATATTTGAAGTCCATTGTTCTAGTTATTTACCCTGCCTTACTGTATGATTAGCTACAACTTTTTTTGCTACATACAAAATAATATTGTTAAATGAGAAGTAAATAAAGCAGCCAAAAAGCATGTCCAATTATCACACTTGAGCTGAATAACATGAATGATAAAAATGCTCACCTTTATTTTAAGTTCATAGTCCAACAAACAGACCACGACCAGTGAATAAACTGCTCAAAAAGTGCTTGACAAAAGTAATTTGAGTGATCACACATCACAATAGAATTGAGTTCATTCTGAGTGAGAATCACTTCGAATATAAATTATATAATTTCAACTTGAACTGTGTACAAACGCTCGCAGATCTTCTTGTTCTTGATGGGTTAGGACCACGGTATATAAAAAATTTATGGCGCGTGCCTATCTCTCGCAGATAATCCCGGGACTTCACCAGGTAATGGTAATACGCGCGAACTTCAGCGCCACTCGAGCAAACAAAATGAATACATTTGTGCAATGGCGCAAAAATGCGCTGCAAATGTCTCATATTTCAGGAACATTCTTAACGGAACTTTATTTACTGAATATTAAGATGTTGCATTCAATTTAAGAGAAAGTAAATTTAATAATAATTAATACCTACAAATTTACTTTTCTGTATTGAAAATTACGTTTGATCCTAGACAACAGACAAAGCATTTTTAAGGTTCCTGTAATGACGTCGTAGATTGTTGATGTCTGCACGACGGTGCAGGGAGTACGTGCACGATCAAAACAAAGCCAGCGCGAGCAGTTCGTTTTCGGCAGTGGTGGCGTGGGGTCTGGCTGGTGTTCTCGCGCGGGGTCAGGGCAAGAGAGTTCGCGTCGCATGACTAGTTGGGGTGTGCTGCATTCAAGAGGGTCTTTCATTTGTTTCGTTCTGTTATTGGTGGAGTTCAGACCGGGCCTGTGACTTGTTCGATTGGGAACAGACGCACAACAATGAGTTCAACTCCGCCTAAAAGTCCGGAGGAAACTCTGGGAGGTATGGAGGAATTTGCTTATTTGTTATATTTTGTTTCTTGTATGATAAATCAATCAATTTTAACCTCTATGTGATTGTTTGTAGGTACTTATCAATATAGGAAGGTAGGGGAGTTGAAGTACCTAAACTGCTTGTAGTGGTAACTGGTACCTAAGGCCTGGCATGCATTGTTTATGCTGTAACACCAGACATTTCATGGTGACAGTAGTATATAGGGTAAACAACCATAATCCTGGACACATTCTAATGCCAGACTTCATGCTATTGGCAATAGTGTGTCAGTATTGCCTACATCACAAATAAGGTAAAAGTCTGATATTTGGACACATCCGAATATCAGACTTTTCATGCTATCAAAATGCTGAAGATACTGATACATTGCTTACATTCTGATAGCATGAAAAGTTTGAGGACAGGACGTGTCCGGGGTTACGGCAGTTGACCCTACCCAGCGTGACAAGTCTGGCACTAGGATGCATGTTATGATTGTCTACCCTATGTCCTAAAACACCAATACAGTGAATACACCACCCACCATGATCTTAAAATGTTCAGCATTTCAGCATGCCTGAATTTATGGTAGTTTGCCCTATTTGCAGTGGAATCAGCATAGCACCAGCTTAGCATATCCTTTCATGTTAGCACCAATAGGTATGTGTTACCTACCTACCTGCACAATCATTCAACTTCAGATACCTACATTCATAATAAGACAAGCATATTGATTGAAGGTTTGCACCATTTATTATATTTGATTTTTGTAGTTTGAGTTTCACATTTCTTTATATTCTGTGTAATCAGAATTTCTTTGAATGTTTCGCATTGCAACCACAATATTGATATGTTGTAATGGAATAGAAGACAGCTTGATCAAATTCACCAGGTTTTCTGAGCAATTTGTAGTTGGAAAATCCATGACACAGAACCTTTCAGTAATGTTAATGGTCCTCAGAGTCTGGTCAAAGTCATGGGTATAAAATGGAGTCCATTAGATGTTGCCATGTGTCCAGTTGCAGTGACAGATGTTGCCATGTGTCCAGTTGCAGTGACCAGATATCCTGTCTTACAGAGCCATGGCCGCATATGAATTTCACCTGCCAGATTGTATCAATGATCAGCCACATTGCTGAATAGGATTTTTCTAGATAAGACTGTGCAGTGTGCTCTGCATACTCTGAGTCATGTGCTCACTTGACATACCTACCACATAATTATCTCACTGATCTGTCTCCCCTTCTGTGTTTGCTATCTGAGTGTATGTGTGTGGCCACTGGTCTGTATTGTGTGCACAGGTTTGTGGTTAGATCTGATGCACTTGTTGGGCTTACTAGCCAACCACCCTGTGTTATTATGTGTGTTTGTAGTCACTGATCTGTATTCTATAGAGCCATGGGCAGTTAAGTGATAACAGATGATGCTTCCAGAGACAGTTTGCCCTGTCTCACTCTGTGTATGTGCTTTGTGTTTTGTCCATAGCTGTGGACAGACATGTCAAATGAGATGATCCAACAGACCAGCCATCCTGCCTAACTGTGTATGTGTTGGGATCTGTCCAGAGCTGTGGGCAGACCTGCCCCACCATATGGTCTACTATAGGGACAAAAGTTAGGTCTGGCAAAGCAAGGCACCAAGCACAGCTAGCTTTGGTCCAGGCTGGAGATGCCTGGTTATCTGACACAGTCGCTAGGTCAACAATGTCCTTGATTGTGTTTGTGGCCCGTGTTTGCATACATAAGGCAAAATTGGTTTCATCTGTTGTGTGAAACTGCCCTGTGCTCTTAAGTGGTGCACGACTCACCATGATGGGGCAGACAAGTCAATCTTAAGGATATGCTGTGATTTTTCCAGCCACTCCACCTAATTGTACCGTGTTGTCTACAGAGTCGTGGGTGGACCTGACGTACCAGACGGCCTCTCCACGCCGCACCACCCCGCTGCCGCTCGGCAGTGACGACTACCTCCGGCTGCTGCGCGAGGCTCAGCGCGAGAGCAACACCACGTCCACGCGCGGCTCGCTCGCCTCCTCCCGGCGCGACTCGCCCAAGGACTGCGTCTCGTGAGTACACCCGACACCTGACGGTACACCCCTCCACACCCGACATCCGACGGTACACCCCTCCACTCCCGACATCCGACGGTACACCCCTCCACACCCGACATCCGACGGTACACCCCTCCACACCC
>JARFNR010339677.1:0-11519 GCA_030323935.1 Semibalanus cariosus
GCTGGAACGAACTCCGCGGTCAGACTTTTTTGTATTTCCCTTTTTCCTAGGCTCGGTTTGGCGGGCGGTCGAATACAGCGGAGAGGCGGTCCCTTGGCTGAAAGTTTAATCGCACACCAGCAAGGCGACATATCTATATGGCAACGCAAAGCCTCAAATTTCCCTCCAAGTGATTCGTTTGGATGCTTCGCCAATGAAGCGTGGACGGCTGATGGAGATTCGTCATTTATAATCGCGGTCCGCAAGCAGTTCACTTCCGTAGACACTTGACACATTGACCTCTAAAATGTATTAACTGGACGAAACGCACGCGCACAATGCATAAGCTACATATTCACCACACCCATTAATCACGCTACCGATCGCCCCAGGCTGCAGACCCAGCTGCCGATACCACAGCGCCGCCATGCGGCGGTTTCCTGAATTCCATCTCACGACCGCTCGCCTCGCAGGGCCGAAACCAGATCCGAAAATGGCACGTCTACAAAGCCGCGACGGCACAGTCATCAAAAAACACGCACATATCTGCTTCAAAGACCACTGAGAGACGGCTTTCATGTGCGTCAGGCAGCGAAGATCACAGAACCAATTCGTGTAAACATCCCGGCCGAAGCGCAGTGGACATTCGATACCTTTCCGCACACAGTCATGCGTTTATACATACAGTGCACCGTACACAAGCGATCAAAAGCACAGTCGCCCGTCAACACAGTGGCACAGTTGGCCTCCCAATCGCTCACAAACACCCATACGAGAGGTTATGATGCCGGCTTTCTTATGTCAATCAGCCAGGAAATGGATCATATAAAACTGGGCATGTGAGAGGTCAGAGGTACACGACAATCACGCCCTAAGTACACACACTCGGCGCCAGTCAGGCCAGAACGGTTACGCACGCCCAGATATATCGATCACCATTCGGGAGATGGCGCCTCGATATAGCTTCTTTGGTTCATTCCCGCTACGTGGAGCTCTTTCGGGAGAATAGCAATCCAAGCCGATATCGAAAGTCGGAAACACTTAAGAATAGAGACAGGTTATAGAGCGTATGTTTGTCAAAGAATAATGCTACCGAAGCGCATGGAAGAAAATATTGCAAAATGGCATGGTTCGATAGACTGTACAGTGTACACAAATGGCTACATGGATACATGGACAGGGGACATGCATAAATAATGAATGCAATTATGCACAACTGCCTCTTGGCGGGCGTTTGACAATGAAACTGTCACCAGAATGGACGACTGTTGCTGGATGTCACCAGGATATGAAGCTGTCATGCGATGTCACCAGAGATGACAGCTGCCACCCAGACATTTGGGATGTGCCACCATGACAGTGTCACCAACTGCCACCTATGGCAGCCATCACCAGGGCAGGGACAAAAGAGCACGACCTGTAATGGGAACAGATACATCAGACGTCTGAATTTCTAAGGTCTCGACGGAAGCTAGCCTTAATCAATGTGGACCGGCTAGCATGTTGTCCATAGACTTGATGCTGATTTATTAAACATTTAAACTGGTCTGAAGAGATTGAAATAACTCATTAACAGCATGAATGTCATAGAAACAGTGGTAGAAACACGGGTATAGCTGACATACTTGATACAAGAAGTAGCAGACAGATCAAAAGCGAACTTGCGGGCGGGTCATTCCTCTGTGTTAATACATTCGCTTGTTATAGCCAACCCATCCGGTTTCAGGTGCTGTTAATCGTTCGCAGCCAGGTGTCCGACGGGGTATGACGTCGTTTTTATGACACTCCAGCTGTCATTCCATGGTGACGGTTTGAAGGCCGAGTCCGATTCGTCCGCCAGTACGTCGAGGAGCGGGGAATGCTTGAAAAGGACTAAATATTGAAAAGTACGGTGGATGATGATGATGATGATTATTGGGGCTTAAGGGCGCTGCAACAATATAGTTAAATGGCGCCCATAAAATTACGGTGGAATATTTCCCGATAGTTAGTTGAAGCGAAGTCACTAACAAAATATGGTCAGGGCTACAGAGTCTGGGTCGAATTCGAGACCTTTAATCGGAGTCGCAGTCGCAGTCACGACTTCTTTGATTTTGATCGCGACAAATTTGACCCGAGTCAGAGTCAGAGTCGACTTTTCTAAGCGGCGTTCGAGTGGGTCTATGAAAACCCACAGACTCAGCAGCTCTGAAAGTATTCGAAGACTCGTAACCTACAGCCTCTGTACAGCCGAACTGGTGCATAAACAGTCCCGAACCAAACCAGCTGCCTCTCCATCCCCAGTCCCCCACTAACCTGCGCTCAGCAGCAGCCGCCCTTGCCGTCCGCCACAGGGGTGCTCTGTATGTTGACACGAGTTCCGCCGGAGCCGGCCTGCTCCGTGGTCGCCTGCGGGCCCACCCGGCTCTTGATCTCCGCAGCCATCGTCATGAACGCCTGCTCCACGTTGGTGGACGACTTGGCGGACGTCTCCAGGAACGGGATGCCCAGCTGGTCCGCGTACGCCTGCAAGAAACCACGAGTTAGTTGGTCAAGTAGCAGGCTAACTGATGCTTTCTGCAGGATGGCATCCAACAGACAGTTCACTGCTTCAGTTTGAAGCACAACGCATGTTTTATGAATCTAATTGACTAGCTTCAACGTTACAAACTTAAACACGGACTCTGATTTCACAGTCCCTCTACAGATCGGAGGTGTCGTACGAACGGAATCTCGGGTGTGTTAATATCGCATGATGAATTCAAAACTGTTACCAACCACGAATTTTAATTTCACTTCTAAGCCCCTCCCCTCCCTCCAACGGCCTACCCCAGCCGCCTCTCACCTTAGCCGTGGCGAAGTCCACCACCTTGCTGGTGGTGAGGTCGCACTTGTTGCCGACCAGCAGCTTGTTGACGTTCTCAGCGGCATAGCGGTCGATCTCCTGCAGCCACTGCTTGACATTGCCGAAGCTCTCCTGGTCGGTGCAGTCGTAGACGACGATGATGCCGTGCGCGCCGCGGTAGTAGGCGGCCGTGATGGTGCGGAAACGCTCCTGGCCGGCTGTGTCCCAGATCTGCAGCTTGATCGTCTTGCCCTCCAGCTCGATGGTGCGGATTTTCTGCCAGACAGAGCAGAACGGCATGCTTGGGAAATAGGGAATACAGCTACAATGTTGAAAAATAATAATGCAAAAACATCGTATCAGATAATCGTTGCAGTGTGGCCATGAATCAATATGACTGGTATCACCCATATGAGCTTCCACATGGTAATCACATGGTAACTTTCAACAAGTGATCTCATTGCAAACCTTTACATGACATCCAGGTGTGCATCTTGCCTATATCTAGTATACACTGCATTGGTTAAGAGTTCAATCAAAGCTGATGCAACTAATACCTAAGACACAGGTCACTTAAAGTATCAGATCAGCTGCTGATTGACTTACAAAATCCACACCAATTGTGCTGATGTAGCTCTCTGTATAGGTGTCATCCTGTAAACAGTAGACAGGAGAGTTCAATCACATGACCACCAGCACTCAGCAGTCCAGCAGTCAATCACATGAACACCAGCACTCAGAAGTCCAGCAGGCATGAGTTGACTAGGATTCCAGCTGTCATAGCAAATGTTATACTCTCTAATCACCAAATTACAAAACACAAACATGTCAATACATAATAATAAAAGCAGAGGGAAAACACAAGAATATCTATACAAGATAGTCTTACTCTTCAAAGAGGAAAACATAATGAGCAGATGTTTTAGAGTGAGTTACTCAGTAAAGTTGAAAGGTTGACTTAACATAAGGTGAATACACAGAGCAGAACAGAGAATATGAGAAAGATAGGGAAAGCAATAGAAAAAAGGAGGAAGAATATATATTAAGCTGCAAAGAGCATGGGCTGCAGCCTGCATATAAAATAAGGATGTGGACAGATTTGGAGATTGAAAGGGAAAGAGCTGGGACTGAACAGTTGATTGGTAGATCAATAATGAGAGACAAAAAGGTGCAGATGGATGAGAGAAACACAACAAGAATAACATAACAGGTAAAAAAATAAATAAATAGAGAAAACAATGCCTGAGTTAGCAGCCAACAGTATCTCATTCTGGTTATACTCCAGCACTTACAGCAAACCTGAGAAGAAGACATGACTTTCCTACACCAGAATCACCAATCAACAGCAGCTTGAACAAGAAGTCACTGAAAAAGAGTAGCACAAAGTTAAATATGTTAACAATATAGGAAATCAAACATATCAGCACCATGTCCACAAAGTCTATCAAGGGTCAAATGACAACAAATATGTGCAATGTATTTCAATTCCAATTTAGAATGGTGCACACTTCTTGATTTTGCTGTAATATAGTGTTTATCTATTAAGGATGGCTGCTTATTTGCTTCAAACACAGTTTATGAATCTATTTTCATTCATTATGTAGAAAAGACAGGAAAGAAATAATTACAAAACTGCTTATTAAATTTTAAATATATAATTTTAATAACCTATTGTCCGAACAGGAAACAAGCTTCCGTCTACATGTTCAGCATAACAGGCCAATTGCACATACATTTTGGTGCAGTGTTCAGAGTAACAAGCAGAGTGGTGTTCATGACCCTGCTGTTAGCTGCAGTTCAGCAGTCAGCAGCGGTTGGCAGCAGGGGATAACGCACATACAACAGAAATTGGGAATGGGGGTGAAAGGTATGATTTCACAGGGCTGCAGTCGGCTGCAGTTCTACCACAGGATGAAATGTCATGTTAAGTGACTGTGGCGCATCACAGCATTGTGCCATTAAGGCGCCTGCATGTGCCAGTGATGACCTTAAAGTTAAGTTGCAGGGGAGGAAGCTATTGCTGATAAAAGTCAAGATTGATTGATCGGAGGCATTCTACCCTAATTTAACGAACTTACTATTCTGGATTCATGGTGATGGTTGCCTGTCCAAGTCAACGGCTGGGCACGATCTAGACCTGCAAATGTATCAATTTTAAGTGGTACAATAAGATCGCTTCTTTCAAATTATTTATTCAGAAAGGCACATTCAAAACTGTCACCATGCAAACAATAGTGCAGACAAAGTGACGAACGACCTCTCAGCCCGTCCCACAAGCAAAGTGACGGTGCTGCCTCCAAAGTCCAAAACGTCATCAGCTGTGTAGTGGAAGCTTTAGAGAGGTTTCTCCCTACTTTCAGTAAATCAACCATCAACCAGAGAACATGAAATGTATTTAAAAGGTTGTGCTGATCAAATTGTAATGTTTTTGTTAGTTAAGTTAAGTTCTTAAAATATATTGGTTTGACAATCCAAGGAACAAGACGAAATGTCATGAAATTTTGTGTTTCACTTGAAGGTAATATCTTACTTTTGTTGTACTTTCTCTAATATGGTCGCAAACATTATCGATTCGAAAGTTCCGCAGGTGAGACATTCGTTTGTTTATTATTTACGCTTTTCATTCGCAGAGCGAGTTGTATGTGATTGTTATGAGAGTTAAATCACAGAATTAGGCGGAAATTGTTTTTCTGAAATTATTTAGAGGGTTTCTAGATTATGCAAAATGCTAACAGAAATATTTGTTATCAATCGTAAAGGCCATCTCATATTCAGAGAGAAAGGTGAGGTAGATCAAGATCACGTCGACATCAGTCGTCTGAGCTGAGGGCTCAATCTGCATTTTTCCTCTGCCTGTGTGGACGTGTGGTGTAAGCATTTTTGAGTCAATGGTGGTAAGAAATCGGTGTTGAGATGGAAATACAGCATTACCACCTTCCTCGTTAAACCTATGTTATTTAATAAATTGGTGTCTGATGTTATGTGGGTGCTTCTTCTTTTATCATTACTAATTCATTCTTGCAACAGTTGTTACAAATCCATTTTGCATCCAATTAGAGCAAATGATCATAATGAATATAATGGATGCGTAAAAATACCAGACTTATCATGCTATTGGTTACATAGATGCTACTGATACACTAGAGCACCAATACACTACCAATAGAATGAGAAGTCCTGCATTTTAAGTTGTCTGCTGTTACAGTCCTTTGCCCTACCTATAATGTAGCCTTGCCACCACAGCTGAAGTATCTTGTCTGGTGGCATGTGGAGATACAGCTCCTGTGGAGGTATGACATTTTTCACTGAGCTTGACTTGGTATACCAGCATACACCACTCAGTGCTTTTCATGCTTAATTACACCCTTTTGCAAAAGATGCTACTCTGCTTGTAGCATGTGATGCATAAGGATCAGACAGGGAGATTCCTTCATTCCCAGTTCACTAGCATTTGCAACAAGCACATCCAAATTTTAGAGGTGATCATGTGCCAATAGATCATGTGAGGTGATCATGCCTAATATTTATGTTTCTAACCTCACATAACTTTTCTAGACACTAGTGATTTTGTTTTAGTTAGATTTCAAATTGTATAAGCTATGTGACCTGTCTGTGTGTGCAGCCGATTCTTCATAGGATTTTTATCAAACAATATGCATGCATGGGTAACAAGTGTGTTTGGTGACTGTTGCATATAAATGTTACATTTCCCTGAATGTCCAGTGTCTCAATGACAGAGTTGATTATTATATTCCTGAACATCAAATGTGTGCATATTGTTTGTTTTTTTAATTTGTGATGCATTATATATAAACAAATTGAGATTGCATGTATGTTTTACCTTCTTTTTCAGGTTTATACAATAAGGATTCAGGTCCTCAAAATTATAGGCAATTTCACAATGTCATTCTCAACAGTCCAGATTCGCTTCCCTATGTAAGTACCCAAGAAATGTGATAATATGAGCATCATACCAGCTTTGATGATATTTTACTGAATTTAAATGTGTATGCATTCATCAGCCTTCTGGCTGTTCTGTTGATGTAATATAGTAATATATCCATCTTGGGATTGTATATGAACATTCTAACTAGTTTAAGTTGAATAAGTTGAATAGTTTAAGTTTAAGATAGTTTAATAAAATGATGCAAAAATATAGCAAAATCTTCATGAGATCAAATTAGTATGAGGTGATACCTTTTCTCTTAACGGTATTACATGCGCCACATTCCATGCACACCACCCTAACAACCTTCCCTGCTGCACCTCCACCCTCCATTCCAGTTCCAGCATGGCTCCACACATTTCTACCACGTGCAGAGTGACGGTCTTCGGTGGGTGGCGGCGGCAGACCGGCCTCTCCCCGCCCTGCAGGTGCTCTGCTGGGTGACGGCGTTCCGGGACGTGGTGCACTCCATCTGCGGGGCGGCCACCGAGTCGGCCCTGCGCGCCAACCACCTGACACTCCGCCAGCTGGCCATGGAGATTGTGGTGAGATAACATCTCACGGGACTGAGGAGATGTAGTAGAAACGATTACCAAGCGAAAACGAAAGCCTAGCTCAAATGTGCCAATGCAAGCAAATACAATTCGATGCGTTTCGTAATGTGTTTTTTCTGTCATTCAGCCCTCCTCAGGCAGATGGTACCCTACCCCCCCCCCCCCTCAGGAGGACGGGCTGATGATGGCGCTGGACGCCGGTCGTCTCCGGGCCCTCCTGCTCAGCCGTCCGTGTGTAGCCGCCGCTGCCCAGCTCGGCTCCCCCGGCTCTGTCGCCCCCGCAGTCGCCGGCGACGCGCAGCAGCACGTCTACGTCGATGTCGTCGAGTCGGTCGGTACGTCGAACTCTGACCGTAGCGTCGGCGGTGAGGGCGGTCTCGCGAGTTTTAAGGGTCTTTACTCTTGTTTGTTCACTCTGAGCGCCATATGAGAAATGATGCGTTTATCTAGGTATTGAAACCAACTATTTTTCCTGGCTCCTCAAAATCTTTAACATTTCATATAGAAACTTCTGTGCCATTGGGCCATTTCATCTTGATGCTCAGCAGATTTTGTCGAGTGACGCCACCGTCCTGATGGACAGTTGTGTAGTGGCGTCACTGCGCTGCAGACTATGTAGTGACGTCACTTCCATGCGTTGCAGACTGTGTAGTGACGTCAGAGGGCGAGGTGCAGCAGTGTGAGGTGACTGGCCGGCTGGAGGTACGGACAGATGGCGCCAGCTGCTCCCGGGTCGATGTGTCACTGGCAGATGACGTCAGACTCCTGGAAGCCGACGCGCCAGGTGAATGATACGGGAAATCAGGTCACAGTTTACCTGACATTGCACACAGTTAACAGCATTACAAACGTCGCTTGAATTGAGCGACAGAGTCGACCCAGAAGACATCGGTGTGATTTCCAGAAAGCACGATAAAGTCCAATGTTATTTGCACTGTTAGTGAAATCATAATTATCATAATTCATCGTCATGTTATCATCGTGCTTCGAGCTCACACAGCTTCGCTCATCGTGACGTATGCCCGTGCTGCATGTCTTCTGCAGTCTAACCGCCGCTCGCCGTCCCCAGTGGAGGCGCACCTGGGCCCTCAGGTGCACATCAGCCGCCTGCACCCGTCGGCCGCCCACGAGTCCCACTGGCTGAGCGGCCCGGCCGGCCGGCTCACCCTCCTGGAATACACGTGCGCTGCTGGCTGCTCCGGCCCCGCCCTGCCTGTGTCCTTCCGTGCCACAGCCGCTCGGCTGCCATCCTCCGCGGACCTGGAGCTGACCCTGCGTCTGCGGTTACTGGCGGCGGTCGAGCGGCGCGCGCCGTCCCTGGGAGTGCAGTTCCTGCCGCCGGCGGGGACGAGTGCCGTCAGCGCCACCTGTGGAGGGTCCGGAGGAGGTGTGGTGCGACACGACCGACAGGCGGCGCTGGTGACGTGGACGGTGCGCGAGCTGAGCGGGCAGCAGGAGGCGACTGCCGTGATGAGGGTTAGTGGGGTGGGGTGGGGGTGGTGATAGGGTTAGTGGGGCTGGGGTGGAGGTGGTGATGAGGGTGAGGTGGTGGGGGTGAGTGGGGTGTGGGGAGGGAGGAGCAGGGTGACGGGACGGAGCAGGATGGTCAGGGTTGAAGGGACGGAGCAGTATAGTCGGGGTTGAAGGGACGGAGCAGTATGGTCAGGGTTGAAGGGCCGATGAGATATGGCCGGGGTTTCATGGCAGGAACAAGACAATTTAGTCATGTTCCAGGACGATAGTTCCAAGGCCAGAAAGTATGATTGAGTTCAAGGTTCGGGAAATTGGCAATGTTGTCAATATTGTCTTGCGATGTCAGTGTTTCACTGCATCTAACTTTATATCCAATGCATCTGGACGCCGCCGTCTGACTGTTTGCAGACGATTCCATCTGACCCCCATCTGACCCATGTCACCCCTGTCTGGCCCCATCTAGGTTCTAACCCCATATCATCATCTGTCCCCATCAGCTGCCCCCTTTTCACCCCTGTCTGCCCCCGTTTCACACCATGTCACCCCTGTCTGACCCGGCCCTCTGTCGGCAGCTGGCGGACGCGGACATGGCCGCCTCCCTGGAGTCTGTCGGACCGTTCCAGCTCAGTTGGGAGATCTCCGACCTGACCGTCTCCGGCCTGCGGGTGGCCGGGGTGCGTCTACCCGGGGTGCCAGACGGACGCACCCGCCGCTGGGTGCGACACGCCGCCGTCTCCACCTCACATACAGTACAGCCGGCGGCCGTCACAGGCCCGGCTCAGGTCAGGTGAAGACGGACGGGGCCGGACCGAGGAGGACGTCACAGGCCCGACTCAGGTCGGGTGAAGACGGACACGGCCGGACCGAGGAGGTTAGCCCATACTGGTACAGACTCAACATAGGCCAGGTGAAGAGGGCACCAGGCTAGATGGGGGACGTTGAAGGGGGTTTGGGCCCGTGCTGGGGAAGATGGCAAGCTGAAGGTACCTCAGCTCGAGAAACTGTGTTTGTGGACTGTGGTACTCTCTGGGTGTTGTTTAACCCGGATCGTATCATAGAAGGTTGAATATGTGTGTGAGCTTGAATATTGATTCCACATTGTGCAATGAGATGCTTCTGAAGAAGGGAGTTTTTGCTCTTTGTCTGTGTTTTGGCAACCTGCAGTTGGCAGTACGTTCTGACCACGTGACTGGGGCGATCCGGCATGGCTGTGATCACGTGACGTGAAAGTAATGCGTAGCAGCGGTCACCTGTCGAGCGCGTTATGTGCAGTTGCTGTGATCACGTGACGGACGTGTTATGGGTACCTGCGGTCACGTGATTGGTCACGCCACTGCAGCGGAGGTGCCAATAGAGCGTAGGTGTTTGTTTTCCAGCAATCATGTCCCCGATTGACGCATGGTCAGCCTGTCCGGCATGTTTCCCACCGTTACTGGATATGGCCAGAACCTACTGAACACTTTGACAAGTGAGGGTTGCAGAGAGGTGTTGATGTAACGTTCAACAGCTTGTATTACAGGACAGGTGTCGTGTTGTGCTGAATGGTGTATAATTTCATCACTCAAAGTGCCGCTATTGATTCATGCGTCAATAAACGACAAGAACAGTTATTTATGAGCGAGATAGCGTACTATATATGGTGAGACTGCCAGAAGATATCATTCCGTTACGAAATCGGCACGTGCCAAACCGCTCTGTCACTGGCTGACATCGATCTCAGACTTATGGATACCAGGATTAAGATATTTGAAGCTAGGTCGTATTTAATTTTTCCAAGCTTGTCCGCCCATGTAGTTCCATTGTTGACAGTCGGGTTTGGAACTCTGTCAAGGTGACCTCGAGTCACCTCGGCGCTTCATGTTTGTCCCTGAGACCGAGGTGACCTGCGGTTGGAGGCAACGGCCGCAGACGGGTCAGATGAAATCAGCAGTTGATGATGATGAATACTAGTATTATTTGGGCTTACGAGCGCCGCAATTGCATAGTAATAGACGTCCATAAAGCAGGAGCTGGACGGACGATGGTTCAGCTTGCCAACACTTAAAGCTAGCACAACAAAATTATGCCGCTGAGCTGGTCTTGCGTTACGTTTGTGGATACCTGTATGTTAGTGGTCAGTCACTGCAACAATCTATGCTAACGAAGGGATTTTGTTCCCACATTTTGTAATGCCGAAGTTTAATGTGTATCTTGCTCGATGACGCATTTATGTTCACCTCATGCCACCAGGTCCGCCATAACCCAGCATAAGAAGCATACAATATAGGCGTCTAATGTCTATTTTCGTCCTTAGTATGGCCTTGCGTCCTTATAAGCACTTGACTGCCTTTCTTGCACCGTATGCATGTAAATAGCGACATTCTCTCGAGAGGAGCCATGGTGGCCATCGTCACTTTTGCTGCATCACTCGACGTTGATTTATCATCTCACATCAGCACACTCATCGCGTGAACCGAAGCTCCATTATCTCGCATCACGCTACGGCGGAGACCAAACGCGATTGCGCAGTCCGGCACGGCTCTATATCGATGTGCTGTGACGTGTCGTGGGGTTATCAACCCGTCACCGCCGTACCTTTTCCACGGTGACGAGCTGACCCGCCGACAGCGGCTAGTCAGGTCGACACCCAACCCTGCAGTGCCGCCACTGCCCCACTGTTTCGTGTACCGACCCGACCGGTGGCAACTGTGACCTTCAGTACCACGCCCTCCCCCCCCCCCACCCCGCCCCTCCCCCGCTGCCC
>JARFNR010339788.1:0-11516 GCA_030323935.1 Semibalanus cariosus
CCTCCTCTGTACCGTGTGTGTGAACAGCCGGTCTTCATCCCAGCTTTTGTGGCGGTCGCTGGCCAGTGCCTGTCCCCGTCGTCCGTCCGTCCGTCCGTCCGTCCGTCCGTCCGTCCGTCCGTGCCCGCCACTCTGCTGTGCCCGTCTCCCAGCGCGCGGTCCGGCCGTCGTGTATTGATTCGGTCCGATGGCCGGTGGGGGCTGAATATTTGATCGGACTGATACATGGCCGGTGGCGCTGACCCGCCCGGATGGCTCGTGTCGCCGCCCGCCGCTGACCCCGTGACGTCACACGTCACGTGACCCGGCCCGGGGCGCGGCTTTGTGGCGACTACGGGGAGTGTGGGGAGCTCGTAAACCTGACATTTAGACGGCCTCTTCGGGGCGAATGTTCGAGGCATGCCGACATTTAATGCTGGGAGCCGAGTTTCTCGTGCCGCTACCTACCTATGCAGCGGCAGCGGCAGATGTCGATGACAGGACGTGTATAAAATATCTCAGTGTATGATATGCATCAGCCTATCCCTAGACGTCGAGGGCATGACAACTCAGAAACTAAGATAACTTGAGATATTAAAGTTAAAATATATAATTTTTGGTTCAGTGTAGGTGAGGTGGAAGCATATGCATATGTTTCAGTGCATGCACTACCATTTCCTGCCCGAAAAACTACATTTGCCTAGTTGAGCTTCCATATAACAACAGTTCAGTGGCGGGCACAAATGTCTGGCTTGAGAATAGGATTAAAGGCAGTTACCTGGCAGCATGCCAAAACATCAGTGTCGCGTTCTCCATTCACTGACAATTTTACAAAGTTTTAAAATCTCTAAAATGCAAGTTCTCACATTCGTTCGTTTGATATCCCTTCGTTCATACAGCCAAAGATGCTTTTCGTGATAATTCTTCAAGAACTGGATTATTTTAACCCACCGCAAATTTTTCGAGTGTAGATACACACGCAAGTACGAACGCGCACACGCGGATGTGTATGCGAATGCAATATGTGAGGAATGCCGAATCAACTCTATCGCCATTTTACTGATAATTACATAATTATATTTTAAACTGTATTTAAAGCTCACTTCGTGATAAACCAAGCAGCACGAGTGTCGTGCTCGTCGTAACACACTGCTTCCCGTGCCAGAGACGTCCCCTGCCCCTCTCTCCCCTCTCTCCCGCCCCTCTCTCCCCTCTCTCCGGCGGCGGCGACGCGGCCTGTCGCCGACGACGACCGACTGGCCGCCGGCTGACCGGCGCCGGAATTCTATAAGTTTCGCTCGATGTGATTTACCGTCCTCTCTTGGCCGCCGGACGCCGGCTATTAATAACGATAAAACTAATGGATGTAATACGTTTTGATCAATACCATATTTCAGAGGGCGCTCTGTGGCACGGTGGCCGGATTTAGGAGCTCGCAGTGGGCGGACTGGACCGTCGCTGGCGACGCCGCCAGCCGCGCCGCGAGCCGCCGTCGGCCGGGCTGTGTCGGAACCGACGGGATGCTGCGATTAGCTATGCAAATGATGACTCGGCTTGTGCAATCGGACGGCGCCCAGAACGGCGATTTTTCATCGGTCTCGACGGAGACTGATTAATTTCGATAATTTAGGCCGAGAGTTGGAAAAACACGCCCGGAGATTTATCAGCTGCTCATAATTAGGTTCATTATGGAGCGGCACCGGTTAAATCATAGCCGGTCGGCCGGGGGCGCTGTAGTCGCATTACGGTGATTAGGCTGACGGTTTTAACATGGCGGTCTGTCTGCTGCAGCCGGAAAGGCCTCAAACTCAACGATGTCTCCGAGGGACTCAGGTTCTCAGTAACGGAGAGTTTCCAGAGATGAAACACACTCAGAATTCGTGCAGATGCTGGTGGAGAGAGCGTCACGAAGGAAGAATAAGAACAGGGATGTGTGTCTGATGATGAATAGGAAATGAGAAGGTGTGAACAAATGCATAATGACGATGTAACGTTAAGGCGCTTGGGGTAAAAATCTGCTGTCATTTGCAGCTCTACTTATCAGGTTCACTCATAATTTTCAGGAGCGTGCGAAACCGCAAATGTGTTATCAAGTTAAGTCAGGCCTGATAAGAATAAGTTCAGGCAGGCACAGAATAATCATCGTGCTCTGGAGCTTCTGGAGAGTGACTAACTCAGCCTCTTGGTACAAGAAAGCTCTCCTTTGAGAATGGTGACTGCATTCCAGACTGATGTGTAATGCAGTGTCTGTTTATGCGGACATACTATTTTTCCATGGCAGGCGACCCTGTCGCGCATTGTCCCATCATATTTGAAGACCTAAAACAATGCACACCAATCATCGCAACACGCACCTTTACGTCAGATATAATCAATAATCATACAAAATCTTGTGACGCAAAGTATGGTGTTTCTCAAACATCGTCCACAAAATTAATCTTATTGAAAACTTGTCGTTGGGAGAAGTTCTGCTCTTGTAGCGTGTATGTACTTTGTCGCAATCGCTTCTTTGATGAAGTTTCTCTTCGCAAGGTTATGCACTTACGAATAGTTACAAACGAAGTTTTAATTGGATAGTTCTCAACATGAACTACTGCGTGTCAACACTTGCCTTCGCAACAGTGAGTGCATAAATTGAGAAAAAAATGAGATATCCACAATCGCAACACCAACACAACAACACATACCCCAGCACATAACCGGCAGCAGCTCAGTTTACTATGCAGCGCTTTACCCTTATTGCCCCCCGTCCGTCCCCCCCCGCGCTGGGTGTGACGTCACCTGTGTTCCAGTGTCGGTATCACCGGCCCATGTGACCAGACGTCGGCCACAGGCTACAGCTCTGCCGACCGCTCCCGCCGCCACCGCCGCAGCAGCAGCCCAGCCGATCAGCCGCAGCAGCCCAGCCGATCAGCCGTGAAGAGGCATCACGGCGCAGCACGGCGTGGAGCGCCGCGGCCGGCGGCGTTAGCGGCGCACCTTTTGTTTTAGTGCTTCCGGTGCGGAGCGCGGAGATTGTGGCGCGGCGTGAGCGGTGAGGCGATTGTGGCGCAGTGTGAGCGGTGAGCGGTGCGGCCGCTGACCCGTCACCGCCGCACAGCTGCGGCGGAGAGACGGAGGCAGAGGCACGACTGTGGCGGAGAGACGGAGGCAGAGGCACGACTGTGGCGGAGAGACGGAGGCAGAGGCACGACTGGAGGACGTTCACCGAATAAGTGCCGGGCAGCAGAGCAGAACAGATCAGAACAGAACAGAACAAAGCAGAACATAGCAGAACGGAACAGAACAGGTCGCTCACCGATCGGAAATATCGCAAATAGGTTTTAAGAAGTTTGGTTATTAAATATTTATGATCATATTTATTTACTTACTCGTTCATTTAGTTTGACTCATGTCACATTGTCACAAAATGCTGAGATATTCCCATTAATATTTTCATTAAGTAAAAGTAATACCTTGTTAAAAAATGCATCCGTATTTTTTCACACTCAGTTATGTCCGTTGGAGCAATAATACATATCTTATATTACTACAGTAAATTTCAATTACAGTAAATTATGACAATTTGAGGTATGCCGTTTGATTTTGCCAAACAATGTTAGCTCATATTTGTTTCATTTCCACCTCTGAACAAATGACAATCTTTGCCTACATGGGAAAAATGTATCTATAAATATTAAGCAGACAAATTTAGAAAGCATTGACAATCCTACCACTCCAGTACCAGGACTTAATGATTGGCATCCCTTCATTGCCCTCATTTCCATCCGAACCCTATGCACGCACCTCCGTGCCACCCCACCCGTCCCAGCCTGTCCCCGCCTGTCCCAGCCCAGCCCGGCCCCGCGGCGGCGTCCGTCCGTCGTCTCAAGGCGCCCCTGCCGCCTCCTGCTGTCCGCTGCCGACCCGCCCCCGGCCGGCAGCAGCCAATCATAACGCCGCAGCCACCGCCCACCCGATATCACGGCCTATCAAAATGTTATGACGCGCCCCGCTCCTCATATGACATATTATTTATCGTCGGCGCACGCCGCCGCCGGCCGCCTCTCAGCGGAGGTACAGGCAGAGCCATCTATCCGCAGAGCGGTGAACTAACGCCGGACGGGCTGAAAGCGTCCCGCCGGCCGCACGGTACATAGTACATACATCTGGAGCTACAAACGGTGAGTCAGTCAGATGTCTTAGCAGCTAAAAGACGTCTCCGGGCAGCGAAGATCGCGAATACAAAGCGAGTGTTTGTCTCATTCTGGGAACCTGTGACAGCGCAAGAGGAATGGTTCTTAATCAACAACATTTTCCGGAAGAACGAAGTCATTTGTTTTATTTTTGAAGGTTATGGTAGTCAGAGGCGGTATTCAAAACGAGATACGCGATCTCGGAGCGTCATGGAGTTACTCTACATGGAACACGCGCTCCATATACGGCTGACCAGAAATGGTTCACTAACGGCTCGAAATAGTATAAGCTAGCTGCTTGCATATACTGCATACTATGCATATATTGCATATAGGTATATGCTTGCTAGCTGCAGTTAATTTATGATCATTCCGTTTCAAGTGATTCTTTGATGGTCGTTAACGTTTTATTAGAGAACTTTTTTACGATCTGTACTAATTCCGATATCGTCGTTACCATGGCAAATTGTCAGCAGCATTCCGTGAATACTATTTATCTCGTGTAGATATAATACAGTTCAGGATGTCTGCAGTTTTAGGCATGATTATATTTTATACCTATAATTATTTTTATCGTGGGTTATTACCGACTGTAATGTCTTACAATAGAATGAAATAGTTCATTCTCAATTAAATCTTTTAGGTCAATGAGGCGTGAAATCAATGAATATAATATGTGACAGCTAAGACATTTAAAATGTTAGCCTTTTTAAATTTCAGACAAATATTCCAAAAACGAGGAGAACTGTTAAATGCAAAAGTGTTTGATGCTCCACGGCAGGGGCGTAGCTTCTCCAAAAAAGTTGGGGGCTGAGGTGCGAAAAAAATCGCTTAAAGTGCCATACAAATCCACAAAATGCAGATTCTCCTCGGATTTGACCCACTTCGTTGTTCAAGTTGGGGGGGAGGGGCTTAAGCCAAGTTTGGGTGGTGGTGGTGGGGGGGAGCTGAAGCCCCGGATTTGACCCACTTAACTGAATAGGATCCTACACCCCGGCTCCACGGAAAGCGTCAGCTAAATTCCATACAACGATGTTTGAGGACCCGATTCCACATATGCACATTTTTTAAGATATCGTGTTGCAACAAAACGGAAGCTAACGCTATGCGCGTAGGGTTTAACTGTCCATCAAAACACTCTGGGATATCTAACGTGCGCACCTAAAAATGTGTGCTCAACTTGGTTATATTGAAATGTGAAATTAATTGCATATTGTTATTGTTGACTTACCACGAATGTCGCTGTCGTTTTTGTCTAATAACATACAATGTTTTCATCTAACAGACCGAATATATGTGACTGTGCCTGGGGCTGTGGCTGTGCCTGTACATGTGTCAGCATGTGCAATTACATCTATGTATTCGTGCCACTGATGTCCGTGCAATAATTTGCGGCTTCAGTGACCGAACCATGTCCACGCACTCCTGTTTGTTTCATTGCAACAATGGAAATAGAGGGAATACATTATTTTGAACACAAATGTGGTGGATCTACCTTTAGGTTGTTCACTTAAGTTATTCGTAATATACAACAGGATATAAAAAAATGTCATATAAGTAATTGTATTATGCACGTAAATATTTGTTTGAATTATGTGGCGATATAAATACGAAACATCGCACTCCAAAGGAAGTGTGACGAGGAACGAGTTAAATTTATTGATAAATTGACTCACGCGTTCATTATATTCAAAAATGCAATTATATTGTACACTGTTTTCAGTGACGAACTGATGATATCGCAGTGATATCGCAGTTGTTCATTACTATCCCTGCTCTATAACCACGCACCTTTCCCATTTATGCTATCCGGATTACGTATTTGCTAGGCACATCGTCCATTCACACTTCAAGCAAATTTATCAGCATTATTGATATGTTTCATCCGTTTTATAAAATATTTCGTTTGTTAATATAACGCATGCTATGCATAATGCAGCTTCAGTAGACAGTACGAACAGAATCAGCTGTGTGCCGACTGACTCCACCATCGACAGCTCTGTTCTATACCAGAGAAGGCCGACACTGAAGGCGTTCCATCCGGTCTTCACTGCGACCGTGTTTGGCGCAGACACATCTCTAGCTCCCGGGGCGACGCGACGGTGCAAACTTCTCCGCGACGCCTCTTTCATGTTCCCAATAAAATGCCGATCCTTCCGCTGTTTGCTGCGCGTGCCAGATGCAAAATTGGCGAGCTTTTTAATGTCAAACTTTCTAACGAGCCGAGGGCGGCGCGGCTCCCTAATGAAAGGCGGTCCAATCGTGGCGCAGGGCGTCGAGGACGGAATGGTTTTATCACTGTTTGCTAGCAGGCATCAAAGTCGGACGGCCGACATCAAAGGCTGGGGTTTCGCTCGGTGTAAGAAGTCACACGCCACGCGATAGGCTGTCTGCTGAAACCGAGGCGACATGACAATGTGTCGATTTTATCAACGCTAGAAGTCAGCTGGTTCAAAACGTGACAATGCTTCATATTTGCATTCATAAAATGAAGGCCATTTACAATAATCAGGACATTGAAAGTTGCACCTGTTTCACTATCTTGATTCGCTGGACCATTTGTACCATTGGCATTAGTTCCACAAAATCTAAGCCAGCCTATTATCCTCGTAATATGTCGGCTGCGTAAAGAAAACTGGATCGAAGTAGAATAACGGCTCGCCAATATGATTTCTACCGGTGTATAATTACAAGCTCCCTATATCAAATCCGGATTTCATTATTTTCTCTGCACTGCATCCTGATTCCTTGTAGAAACCGAACTAACCCATCCGCATTCTCTCCATCAGCGCTGTATTTCTGGTCGGCCCACGCCGGCGCCGCGCCGGTGCTTGCTCAGTCCGCTGACCAGTGTGGGGCGCCGACAAATCAGCGGGTCTCAATCAATGCCGGATTATTTGAACAAAGCCCAGTTTAAAATCAATGGCAGAAGTTGGTGGTCGGTGGTGATTGGACTGGCCGTGCTGCCGGCTGGCCGTTTTTGTTGCTGCTTCTGAGGCAGAGCTGGTTTTGCTGCTTCTGATGCTGCCTCTGCGTCTCTGCTATTCGGCCGCTGCTGATGATGCTGCTTTTCTGTTGTTGTTGTTGGTGGTGGTGATGCTACTTTTCGGTTGTTGTTGTTGGTGCTGCTGTCGCTCTTGCTGCTTCTGCTGATGTTTGCTGTTTCTTCTATTTCTGCTGCTTCTGCTGCTGTTGCTGCAGCCGCTGTTTTATCTGTTTCTGCTGCTGTTACTGCTGCTGCTGCTGCTGCTGATGTTATTGCTGCTGCTGTTGCTTTACCTCATGCCTTGTGTGTTACTTCTGCTACTGCTGCTACTTCTGTTGTTGCTGCTACTGCTGCTGTTGCTTTACCTGATGCTGTGTGTGTGTGTGTGTGTGTGTGTGTGTGTGTGTGTGTGTGTGTGTGTGTGTTGCTGTTTCTGTTTCTGCTGCTGCTGTGTCTGTTGTGCTGCCTTTCTTTCTGTTACTGCTGCTGCTGCTTCTGTCGCTGCTGCTGTTGTTTCTGTTATTGTTTCTGCTTCTCCGAACTGGCCGCTGCTCCCTCCAAATCACCAGGGGCGACTGACATCCAGGCAGACGCACAGACCAGCTGACGCGCAGACTGCGCCGCGCTCGCCTCCGATGCGCCACACATCTGTAGCGTTTTGCCTACATTGTTTTGCCATTACGATAACTGAGCGGAGCTCGGCGCGGCCGGCGGAGGACTAATTGTGTTTGGCGCAGCCAGCGGTGTTCAGGGCAGTGGGCGTCAAATGGCCGAGCTGGACGGCAATTGTACTGACCGAGCGCGCTCTGTTCGGCGTCAATCACGGTGTCGAGAGACGCCGCTCCTGACGCGATCGGTGGCCGCTGTTTGGCCGGCTGTGTACAGAGAAACACGCTCACTTAGGAGGGAAATTATATATCAAGGGAAAACTATTGTGGATCCTGTGTATGAAAAGGACTGGAAACCGACAATATACACATTTGAAAAGGAAAACCTGGATGCTATAATGAACTTTATTTATGAAATGATTCATTAAGCGTTTCTTTCACAATTGTGGAATCACAATGACAGTGTATAAAGAGCATAACGATAAATAAAATATAAATAAAATACAATGAAATATATATACTCACCAACATTATGATCCATGCCAGAGGCGTAGCTTCTCCAGAAAAGTTCGGGGGGGGGGGGCTGACCTGGGAAAAATCGCTTAAAGCACAATCAAAATCCACAAAAATACAGATTTCTCCCCGGATTTAACCCACTTCCTCGTCCAAGTTGGGGGGGGGGGGGGAGGCTGAAGCCCACTCAACTGAATCGGAAACTACACCCCTGATCCAGGCAAAATAATATAAACCGATGAACTGTATAAATACAATGATCGTGATATCATGCGCCCGACGTGGATATCTGTCATTGGGCACACATTGAACAGAGTCCTACCGACGAAACGAAACAAAATAAACTATGTGTCCGTCACGCAAAACAGCTACGGGAGACGGATCTCACCGTGCGACCAAGCTACCAGCCAGAGGTTACCAAGCTTGCCAGAGGTTACCAGGCTGGACAGAGGTTACCAGCCAGAGGTTACCAGGCTGGCCAGAGGCTACCAGCCAGAGGTTACCAGGCTGGACAGAGGTTACCAGCCAGAGGTTACCAGGCTGGACAGAGGTTACCAGCCAGAGGTTACCAGGCTGGACAGAGGTTACCAGCCAGTTCCGTCACAACTCACAGTGGACAGTCACGACAGACACACCTAACACAATGTCAGTGGATGGTGTCGATAGGCACAGCCGGCACAGTGCCAGTGGACGGCCACGGTGGCCGGGTGCACCGCGCTGTCTCGGCCCAGGTGGCCGGGTGCACCACGCTGTCTCAGCCCGCAGGTGAGCCGGCGGCGGGCGGCCCGTCAAAAATAGGTCTGCCGCCCGCCGCGGCGCATTAAAGCTAACACGCCCGGGAAGCCTCATCTCTCAGCATTGACAGGCGCGCTCGCGCTGCGCCGCGACGATAGACGAGCAGCCTTGTTAGCTGCGAGCGGCCCGCTCAAATGACGGCCGCTCTCCGGCCACTCAGCCGACGGCCTTTTAACCCCGCAGCCCAGCCGGTCAATGAACACAGATATTTACCCCGCAGCCCAGCCGGTCAATGAACACAGATATGCGCCGGCGAAGGCGCGCAAGGCGCGCGCGTGTCCAACTTTTTGAACCCAATAAGTCTCGAGGAAAAATCTTAATTGACAGGTTTTGGTTTTTCAGGCAGAAAAGGTGATTATGTCGGCGGCGAAGTTGACAGGTCCGAGTGCTTCTGGCGTGGTTGGAGTCAAACTCGACTGAAGTGAATTGTTTGGTTTAGTGAATGTCCTTCCACGCCTTGCGCAGTGGGGTGGCCCGGGGACGAGAGCAGATGTATGGCAGAGCGGGCATCCTAAAATAGGTTTGACGTGCACTCTGTCCCCCGTCGCCCTGCTTTCACCAGCTCCAAACTGCCTTATGGCACGTGCTCGTTCATAAAACACCGTTTTTCTCGCCGCTCCGAAACACAGTGAGCGAGCTGCTAATTTTGACAGAAATATCTGTTACCAACACCTCGGATGTGGTGGTCATAAATCTAAATTCCAGACAAAATGATAATATGGTGTCTATTTTTGTGCGTCACTTCTGCCGCTCGAGGGGAACGAAGCCGTACAAAAACTGCGCTCCCTTCGCCGCCGCGTCTGCCGCCCGTCCGCCCCGATTGTTCCCCTCCCCACCTCCCCCACACCCTCACTGAGTGCACACTGCACAGCCACCGGGGGCCGGGCCTGCTCGTTTGTTGTGGACAAATCCGCACCCCTTTATCGGGTCGTGGCTCGTGTAATCGTGCGCCAGATCGCGGCGACGGAAAAACGCGGCCGGCGCTGAAAAACTAGCCCGTTGACGAGGCGAGGCGTCCGTCGGCCCGACAGGTAAATAGAACCTAGCTCCGAGGCCGGCCCAGCCATATTCATGTCACTCTTTGTGCAGGCGGCGCGCACAAAAACGGTGCTCATCCCACCTGGGCGGCCGCGCCGCGCCGCGAGTCTGATCCAGCCGGCCGCAAGCAGCCGCCTGCCGCCGTCGGTCATACTGCGCCGCCGTACACCACGCGCCGGGAGACTGCACCTGTCAAAACAGACACAGGACGCTAACACCACGGCGAAGGCGACAGGTGCAGCACAAGTGTGATGGACGGTACGAATACTAGCAGTTAATTTCCAGCGGCATTCAGTTGACGGCACCCGAGTTTAAAGTGCAAAGTAGAAGGAAATGAAAATAATAGCAAGATGCATAGATACTGATCCACTATGCAGTTTATACTATTGTAGGATGTTGCACCTAGGTTAAAATGACATCAACATGTGACATTGCTTTTTTGACTTATACTTCAGGCTGCATGAGTAATAGCATTGTTTAAGATCTGCGTTTGAAGGAAAATGAGCTTAACCCTCGCCAGTGCAGCGTCCGGAGCGTCCGATACCTACGTGACCGTGCAGGGGGGGGGGGGATACGACCCCTGGCGTTTCGCCCATAATTGAGCTAGAGCTTCAATTAAAAAAAACGAATGTGTTGCTTATGATGAGAGGAAGCCGTTGATACACGATTTTAAGTCTTGGGTCATTAAGCGACCTCTGAGGTCAAGTCAATGACCCGGATGTCATCCGAATCGTGCATGTGTAGGTATTTAAATATAACCGAGCTAGAATCGTGAATGAACATATCCTTATGCAAAATGGGTGCCAAATTTGAAATCAGCGTAACAATTCACAAATGGCCATAGAAATTACCAGAGTCTAAAAATGTCATCTCAGGTCATCTCAGGTCAGTGACCTCGGTCCTTGGTAGACCTGTGGGCGTGCATGATCCCAGTGGAACATATGATAATGTAAAACGAATGCCAAATTTGAAACCAGCGTCACAAAACTTCCTACAAACTGCCAGAGGCCAAACAAGTCATATCAGGTCATCGCAGGTCACGATCTCAGTGGAAACCATAAATGTCACCTGTTAACACCTGTGCATATGCTCCTGAACAGCAAACATTCGGAAACTGCTCAAGTTACAAGCATCGATACTACGGGACGCCAGTTGCCCCTGACATGACCTTGGGAAACAGGTCATAGGTCACGGGTCATGAAGAGTAGAAGTTTGACATTTTTAGAGTATGTGTCAAATTGTTCACAAGCTGCGTACTCAAAATTGCATTGCAATCGGTTGATAAATACACGAGTTATGTCCGAAAACCCGAGGGAGGGGTGACATCCACTCCCTGCACTGGCAAGGGTTAAAGCTGATAAAATGTACGTTATGAAGGATGTGTGTTGTGTGTTCAGAGGTGGAGAATTGTCAAAATTCCAG
>JARFNR010339899.1:0-10261 GCA_030323935.1 Semibalanus cariosus
GCTCACTGCTTAGCCAGCTCACTGCTTAGCCAGCTCACTGCTTAGCCAGCTCACTGCTTAGCCAGCTCACTGCTTAGACAGCTCACTGCTCAGCCAGCTCACTGCTTAGCCAGCTCACTGCTTAGACAGCTCACTGCTTAGACAGCTCACTGCTTAGCCAGCTCACTGCTTAGCCAGCTCACTGCTTAGCCAGCTCACTGCTTAGACAGCTCACTGCTCAGCCAGCTCACTGCTTAGACAGCTCACTGCTTAGCCAGCTCACTGCCCAGCTCACAACAGTAATGACACTCGGTGACCCGCTTTTTTAGATCACATCACGCCGAGACCAGACCGGCAATCTGGCAACCTCTGTCTGGCATCCGCTGCGCCATCAGATCCTATCAACACAGCCGAACCGGACGGCCGCGCGGCGAGCCGGCTACGAGCTAGACAGGCCGGGTTAACTCCGGTTCTCGGGGACCCAACCGCGGCCGGCCTGAAACACACATGCGTAACCTTTCCAAGAGATTCGGGACACAGCTGCACGGGAGAACACCACGCAGAAACATAATGCAGCTGTGAGACCCAGGGGCTCTGAAACTGTGAGACCCAGGGACTCAGAGGCTCTCAGACCCAGGACTATGAAGCCGTGAGACCCTGAGACTCGGAAACTGTGAGATCCAGGGACTATGGACCTGTGAGATCCAGAGACTTGGTACCCCACTCCAGGACTGACCTCGTTTCGGGATGACGGCCTTGAGCAGACTGACGGCATTGTCGTCTACGGCCCAGGCGTGCATCTTGCGGTAGCTGTCGCGGCCCTTCTCCGTCAGCTTCTCCCACATCTTCGGCTTGCTCAGCAGCTCGCTGACTGTGCCCTGCGACAGGCCAAGGATGAAGCGGGCGAACATCCTCTGGCCGATGTTGTTGCCGCTGAGGAGTTCGCGGACGCGGCGAGACAGCTGCAGCGTGTCCAGGCTCTGGTTGGCGTACTTGTCCATGTTGTACCGCAGCATCTCCTGCAGACGGGTCTCCATCGGGTTCGATTTGGGGATCAGCGGGTCGTTCTCATCGAAGCGGAAGACGCCCGGCAGGTCCGGCGTCTCGGCCGGGCTCAGCTGGCGCGTCGACTCGCCCTCGGGCGTGGCGCGCGCTCGCTCCGGCGGCGACAGCGAGCTGCGCCGCTCTCTCGGCGGCGAGCGGGCGGCGAGCGAGACGAGCGCGCCGCTCGCCGAGGGAGGGAACGGCGCAAACGGGAAGTGCGGTGCTGGTAGAAACGGCGGCCGGCAGCCGGGCGCCGGGCCGCGGAACCCCAGCATAGAAGGCTCCACCAGCGGCGGACGGGGGTCACCTGCAACCGGGGCGGGTCAGGTCAGCTCAGGTCAGGTCAGGTTAGATCAGAACAGGTCTCCAAATGGAAGTGACCGTGGGGAGTGGACCACCTGCACCCAGCTCAGGCCAGATCAGGTCACAGAGATAGCGTAAAATCAACCCAGGTTAGGCCAGGTCCGATAATATTAGAACAAGTCTTCATGACAGTGGGCGGCAACGGATTCCCTAGACCAGGTCAGGTCAGATCTTCAAAGGGACATTCACGCCATAACTACGACTCACAACCTATGCTGGGGCCGGGATGTCATGTTCCTACCCGAAGAAATAAGAAACAATGAACACATCAGGGCTGGGCGCAGGATAATCAGGGCTGGGCGCAGGATAATCGGGGCAGGGCGCAATATAATCGGGACAGGGCGCAATATAATCGGGGTAGGGCGTTGTTGTAGGGAACGGGGGAGGAGGCGAAACAGGGAGATGTGTCGAGACGAAACAGGGAGATGTGTCACTACCGACATCGCCCAGACAGCCGGCAATCCCCGGGGAGTGAAAATAGGCCGCCAACAACGCACAAGGGTAAAAACCCGGAAACGCCGCAAAACACGGGTAATAGAAGGAGGAGGCAGCTGAGGCGGCGGGTCGGGTCGGGGGAGGCGCCACCGTGGGAAACAGGCATGGGGAACACTCGTGTCGACTCTTGTGATTGGGCAGGTTAATAACCCTTGTTTTAATCAACGACTGATTCTTGATTGTCTTTTGGAACGTTTTATTTTTGATATTATTTTACCGTTTCAATATTGTGCATCTGTTTTGTAGTAGTAACTAGTCGTTGCATCTCAGTAAAAAAACACGTTACAAGCAGATATTTTTCAGATGTCATTGCGAAGTGAGCTCATGTGAAACTAACATGATGTGATAGCTTAAACCACCTTGATCTGCTTAGACACAGCGGCATCTTTGATTGAAGGAAATCCTATGAAATATGGATTACAGAAGCACTTCCTGCAAAAGTACACTGACTGGAGAGATCCACGTATCAAGCAAAACGCCATGTTGGCATGCTCATTGCTCATCTGGCATTAGGAGATAAATCATTCCGCCGGGGGCTTTCGCCAGATTTGGGCGCTTCCAGAGCTCCTGACGGATTTAATTCAGCGCAAAAATAAGCATACGAAAGAAGGAGAAAAAAACTAAATGCCTGAGGATACTATCCAAACATTTATAATCTACTCAATTTGAGAACGTGTTGCTAAGTCCAGTGTGGAATGCAGTATGACGGATAAAATAGCGAGAATCTGACTTTGGGCACAGTTCAGGTGAATACGCTTCTTTCAAGGAATAACGTAATTGACCATTCATATTTTGCTTTGTTAAGTAGTAGGTAAGCTCATTAAAGCTCAGATTTAACTTCGGGGATGAAGATGCGATCGCATCATTGTTCTGACTTTGAAATCATGACCTCCGAAGTATTTGTCTGATGTGGTCAATGAGTTCCTTGAAAAATGATATCGCCAGGCTTAAAAAGAACATCGTCCTAGCTGCTTAAAACGGAATAAGTTAGCATGATTATATTATCCATCATGCATGCTTACACCTTCAGCAGAATTTAGGCCGTTGGCAACACACAGCTCAGCAATTCCTCGAAATCTCACCAGTTGATGCTCTAGAGAACGTCACATCCCCAGTTGGACTGGTGCATGTATCGGTTGACCACTTCAGCTTAGCGTCAAAGGGCGCTGATAACCAGCACCTGACCGGACCAGCTGTGGGGTCACCGGGGGGTCACAGGGTGTTAACCACCACGCAGGGAGGAGCTGCCGGCACTAACCGAACGCGGGAGTGAAGGCGCTGATGCCGCGCGGCTCGGTCCGCTCGTTCTGCAGCTCTTTCAGCACGTCCAGGGACTTGTCTGCGAGCGGGGAGGTCGGTTCTCCGCTGGTGTCCATTCGCTCCGGCCCGCCTCCACCACCACCCTTTATTGACTTCAGCAGACTGTCAGACAGAGAACGGAGGAGCGGTGTCATATGACTGCAGCGGCGGCAGACATGTGGCACTGCTCTGAAGCCATATAACAAAAGCACATTTCGTATACCTACCATGGAATCACCAAAGTATTGGAACCATGTTATCACCGTGGGACCATGGTATTACCATGGTAATTATCGTGCATGGTGATTCTTCTATGGAAAGGAAGGAGTTCGACTATGGAGCACTCAGCACAGCAGGGTTAGCAGAAGTTTGAAGTTCTGACTCTGATGACATGCAATGCAGTGCACGTGAACGCCGGCAACAAATTCCTTTCATTTTAAAATCAAGCCTGCTCAGCTTTATCAACAAGCGTCATTACCCAAAAGACTAATCATACAACTTCAAGCAAGTTTGTCTATTTGTAGTTTGTACGAATTGCATGTAGGTATGTACCTATATACATACCTATTACCTATGTAAGCGGTACCTATGTGCTAAATTCCGATAAAAAATGTGTCAGAATTTGCCGTATGTCCTTGCCTTATCGTGTTGTGCAACGCCTTAGGCATCTGTTCAGATCGCCGACTAAATGTTTTGCAACTGTCACTTGCTAATATAAACAAACAGAGCCGGCGGCGCGGTGCCGACCTCAGAGACGCCCCCGTATAAACAGACGCGGCGACACTCACACTATGCCCTTCTTTATGTCGTTGTAGTCCTTCTGCTGCTCAATGATGCTCTGCAGACGCTGGATAGTTTTCTTCTTCGTTTCCAGCTCCTCGAGCAGCTTGGCACGCTGGTGCGCTGTGTGGTTCTCCACCTGGGCCAGCCGACTTTGCAGCCGACGGACGTCCTCCACCAGATCAGAGCTCTGCCAGGACACAGGACGGGTCAGGTCAGCCCAGGTCAACTCAGGTCAACTTAGGTCAGTAACATACCCCCACACAGCCCCACACAGCCCCAACACCAGACGACCGTAGTCCGTAGTTCTGTTCGTCGAAATCTTCGATAAAAATAACATCCGACTGACTGACAGTCGACCGGCGAATTAACGACGCGTCGCTCCGCCCTCAGCTGGCCAGTCCAGGGCCCGTCAGGTTACATGACCCGTCAGACGCTCCGCCCTCAGCTGGCCAGTCCATGGCCCGTCAAGCCACATGACCTGTCAGACGCTCCGCCCTCAGCTGGCCAGTCCATGGCCCACCAGGCCACACGACCCGTCAGACGCTCCGCCCTCAGCTGGCCGGTCCCATGGCCCGCCAGGCCACATGACCCGTCAGACACTCCGCCCTCAGTGGTCCATGGCCCGCCAGGCCACATGACCCGTCAGGTACATACCTACCGAGCTTCCCGACCCGCCGGTCCGATCAGCCGCCAGCCCTATCCGTCAGTAGGAGAGGCGGCCGCATCCGTCACATTACAGCCGCTAACCGACGCGATAATTACGATAAACGCACGACGCAGCCGGTCCGATCGGGTCAGCCCCATCTCCGCAAGGGTTAATCAGCGGCGGTCGTGTTTTGTTTTAATTACGGCCTGTCGGTGCGGGTCGGTGCGGGATGGTGCGCGGACCCAGGCCGTCGATCACAGCGGCTCGGTGACGGCTTTATGGGATGGTGAAATCCGCGCAGGGCTCCAGCTGTTGTGTTGGAGTTTCGCGGGAGATTGGTGGTGAGGGGAAGATAGGGGAGGATGTAGCTGGATGAGATTGAAGGAATCTGGAGAGATCGTTTACTGGTTGCACGAAGTTCAGAAGCGATTGACCTAGCTATTCGATCGACACGTTATCCGAGGAGTCACGTGCAATTGCATACTTTAAAAAAATATATATTCCACTTAATCTTCCACTGCAGCTGAGTTTGCCCCTGCACACTGTCTGTGCTGAATGACATGTGAATTCGTCTATTCTGTGAGAGTGGGAGCAGCCGAAAGGCTGGCCTTGCTGACCACTGCGAGCGTTCACGAACCTCCCAAGAGCTGGACTGAAGCTGCCACGGTCACCAGTCCAGCCCCGAGTGATGGCCAACCGTCGCAGATGACAGTTTTGGCGCGAATGTCACAAACACGACACTGCGCCACGTCCGCCACGCCACAAAACACAGCGAGGGCTACGTGTTGAAGGCGCTTTACAGAGACGCTAAATGAGCAAAGAAGTCGTCGTCCTAACTGGAACCAACAAAGGTTGCTGTGTAGGAGTGACTCTGTGTCTCATCCTGTGTCTCTGTGACTTTGTGTCTCGCCCTCCGTGTCTCTCGAGCGGCGTGCACCAGCCACTCCTTCATCTCTTGAGCACCGGTCATCTCCTCTCGACGTGAGCACCATCCGACCCTCACGCTTCTCTCGCCATTCGCATTGGTCAGACCCATCCCTTCCAAAGATGCTGCCTGTGCTCCTCGATAAATAATTGCATGCAGTGTAAGGCCTTTGTGCTTGATCTATTTTCGTTATTGCATGACTCAGCCGTCAAATCTGTCTCATTTATGGAAGCTACGTGGGGGAAATGCCGAGCCACCGCAGCTGAAAGTGAGTCAGAAAGCTGGTGCCGACGCTGCAGCCAAACACCACCTGCCGTGAGATCGGCACATCCCAGGTGCATCGTGATGCCACGCCGCATCCCACGTGTATAACAATGCCGCACCGAGACAACGAGTAAGCAGGGAAAACCTCGTAACATTAAGCTACCGCTGCATATTTTAATGCACTCAGTCACTTGCATTTCTTTCGCAAATGATGGCTCAGTGGTAAAGACACATAAAACTTCAACACTTCATCATGTGAGTAGTCAGTGTCACAAGGGTAGCCTGCACAAAGGTGTAGCCAATCCCACATTCGTGCAATCAATACCTAATGTGATACGATACCCACCATACCGTCACATACAATGTCGGGACGCATTCAGCATCGTCGATGAGCAGTAGTACCTTGTGTCGCATACCGCATGTCTGTAGCCTTCTATGGAAAGGAGGGACAGCCACGACAATCACTCTGAGCTCACTGAATGACCACTGAGTACCGATCGGTACACCACCACCGCACCAAACCTGTCCCAATGGCGGCCTCTGCCAGCTCACAATCGCTGCCATTTGGAGCAACGTGCACCGTGCAATTACTGCCTGAAAACGGAGCGATTTCCCGATTTCCCGGCTCATTGCGTTAAGTGTCTGCGATTGGCGGCCGGCCGCTCATATTGCAGTCCCAACAATGCCCGCCAACTGGTTTTACTTTTAAGTTAATGCCAGCGACGGCAGTGATACAAAACGGGTGTGTTGTTCACTGCCGCCAGCTATCGATTGAATACCCGGGAATATTTGATAAGAAGTGCATTAGTGAATGAGTGGCTTATCGCGCAACGAGCCCTGTGCATGCGGCAAGCGTGCCGACAAACCGCGAGCCTGCAGACGGGCCGCAAAAATGACACGCTATTGTTCCTAATTGAGCCGTCGGGGCATTTTTCTGCCGTCCTGATTTGATCAGGTCGGCGGCCGGTAGTGATGGGACTCCATTGAGCAGGTTTCATCAGTGCAGTTTTCACACACGGATGACAGCACCAGGACATAATGCCGCCAACAAAGTGATCGGCCGCCGATGTTTTATATGCTTGAAGACATTCGAACGATTACGAGGTAGTAACTGTATCATGAGTAATGATGACTTTATCCTCGTTCGAAAAAAAATGCTCATCGACTTCGAATTACATTGGCATTGATATTTCAACCGCACGCTATTCTGCAAGCAATTTATCAAAAAAGGATTGATTTCCCTACTAAAACAAGTGATCACTGCCGTCTGTCCAAGCCTTATTGAATCGGCAGTGGGCTGCTTTTTATGTTTGTACAATCAAAAGGGAAGCGAAGCTGGCTTGCAGCGGGTTCGTTAAAAAGAAAACACACGACTCGATAGCTTGTCAAAATTACGGCCCCTGATGGCCGTAGGTCATTTTTCAGCCCCGTTCAGCTGTTCTTGCCGTCATATTTTCCAACAGTCCATCTGCATACCGTATCAATTGCAAACATTCCGATGTAACCTTATCTTTCGCGGCGGATAGACACTAATTACTTCATCGCCATACATTTGGTCCGATCAGGCATTCGGATTGGAGTGATCAGATAGAGAGGAGAGTGTATAGCGTCCCACCTGCCGCAAACCACGACGGCAGTGACGCACTTCAGATCACCGCGCCGCGAATGTCGCGCTGCCAGATTGGCGCCAGTCGCGCTGTCACATCTGGTAACTAGAGAGTCCCCAGGCCGCTCCCGTTGCCACGCGAGACCCAAGAACGCCGGATGTTACCACAAAAACAGCATCCACCCCCGAGACAGCGTCTGTTTATTCCTCTCGGCTTTCATCAGATTCGACTGCGGTTTTTATTATATTCCCGACTTTAATTGAAGGGTCGGGTGTCCTCGGCGTCCTCCGCCGAGCGGCCGACCAATCGCAGCTCGACGGCATCTCGAACGACCAATCAGCGGCCGTGTCCGCCGGGCGGTGGCGGCGGCGGTGGCGGTTCCGCCCGACATGACAGACGATGACACTGTCCGGTATTGGTTTACGGCTTTGTCTGCACAGCGGTGTGCCGCGCTGCTCTGCACGGCTGACGCTCCGTCGAAATCGGAGACCGGCCACGCAGGCCACGCAGGCCAGAGCGCAGCGCGGCGGAACCCCCGGGGGAGGTGTGGGTGGGGGGGGGGGGGCAGTGAAGCTTGGATAATTGGTGTGGGTTGGTGGTTTGCTGGTGTGGTGTTTTAGGGTGGTCAGGAGAGTTGGTTAGACAGTTTGAGGAGCACGAGTACTTGCGGGGTATAGGCGCAATTATGAATGAATACGAATTGACCAGCTCAAGATACCAAAGACAATAGCAAAACGCATAATATAACTTCTTTCATATTTCATTCCAGCTACATGACCCAACAAAAATACCTCGTGAAACATAAATCGATGACCTTTCGTGGATACTCATCGTCCTTTTTCCCGTATAAAAATAGCAAGCGTATCCCATAAAAAACAGACGTGTACAGCTCTACGTTGCCTTCACTGCTGCCCTCCATTGCATGTACCGCCGCCATAACTGCACAGTGACGAATGCGTTCCGAACGCTATTAATAACTCCATCAAATGACATATATAATTTCCTATGCCGACTGCCGGTGCGGCTATCCGGGAGACTGACGAGTCATGATAGCCCTGGTAATGTTGTGCGGCTTTTAATGATGCAGAGGTGAATTTCCAGCGGCCATCAGCTGTCTCTTGGCTGCTGTGCAGTGCTTCTGTGTAGTGTTGTTGTGTAGTGCTGCTGTGTAGTGCTGTTGTGTAGTGCTGCTGTGTAGTGCTGCTGCAGCGGTGTTCCTGCCCCGCCCGACTGACACCAGCTATCCGATGTATGATCAATACAGAAACAACCAGCGACCAGTATCTATAAATGTGAACACCCGCGCCGATGGCAGAGAAACAATGGTAAACAAATATTGTTTTACATAATAACTGACACTCTAGTACAGGTACAACCAGGGGCGCCGGAAGCAGGGGGACGGGGGCACGCGTCCCCTCAACATTTTCAGATTTTAACATTACGCCATATGGCCGTTGCATGGAGAGAATCGACTTCAAAATGCCTCCGTCCCCCCGACTTTTAGAAGGTGGCAACGCCCTTGCCTACAGCAGTGTTTGTACAACACGAATCCTCGGCGTCCGCGAGTGACTGCTGCGATGCCCTCGGGCGATTCTCGGCCGGCCAGAGCAGTGCTGCGATCACGTGACGTCGACTGACGCAGGGGGGAGGGGGGGGGGGGGGGTCCGCGTCGATCGTGTCGTTGACGATGTCGTGAAACTCGGCCCCATTTAAAGTGTCCGTGTAAATCAGAGCGAGGAGCGACGCCTCAAGACTACAACGGCGGCCGCATTAGCTGGGCACGGGGGTATCGGGGTCGGCCCAGGATGGGGAGGGGTCCGGGGAGGGGCGGGGAGGGGTCCGGGGAGGGGCGGGGAGGGCGCCGTACCACGGGCGGCACGGCACGGTCACGGCAAACCGATCAAACGGCATCACACACCGCATGACATGCGTCGGCCACACGCGCTCGGTGACAGCGTTTATGACAGTGTATTTACGAGGCGCCCTCGATTGGTTCGAGGCGTCACCGATCACCTAATAACGCCGCCTCGTAACCGATCGTACCAGGCAGATAATGTGAGCCAAACCATCACCGTGCGATCCGTATGGGCTATTATTTTAACTGAGACCATTCCTGGTGCTGGCATTGATTGGCTCGTATTCGATATGTGCGGCGTGTCATGTGTATTATTTGTATTATTAGTTTTTATTATTTATCATAAGCAGGACAATCCGACTGAAAACCGTATTCGTAATTTATTATTGCAAACACAATGCATATTGCCTGGAGCAGAATGAAACATTGTGGAATCCATCCAGCCGCAAGGTAAATCCAACCTTGCAATTCCCTGGCATGGTTAATTGAAGCGCGCGCTGCCAGCTGGTCGTGCAGTTACTAAGTGACGCCGCTGTTCAGTGAGCGAGCAGACCGACACTGGGCGATATATAGCACAGCAGGTTTGTAGCTAACGGCAGCACAATCCGTAAATACGCAGTGATTGCAGTCATTGTGGCTAGCCGCAGTCCTGACCGCACAGTCCGTTCGCTTCACTATCGCTGCAATGCCGACCACCGCTGGACCATCATGGCGCTTTGCGCTCTAATGAAACCGTAATCTTCCGAAAAATAACCCGGCCAAAAGGCGGCCGCTGCAGGTATAGATTAGCACAATCCTCGGGGCACATCAATACCGCCCCCGGGAATACGGCGACAGTGGCATGTCGGAATAAATCGCGGGTCAAAGGCGGCCTGATGATATAATCAGTGGACAATTAGCGCTTCGGTCCAGTGTTCGCCAAATAGCGCCGCTCAATATTTAACACTGCAAACATGCATCGGCTGCTAAGCGGGTCCCCGTGCATGACACAGTGCAGGGGG
>JARFNR010340233.1:0-11490 GCA_030323935.1 Semibalanus cariosus
CGTCGAAACTTTTCAAAACATTTTAAAATGTTTTAAAAAGTTTCGCACAATAATCCATCGTGAAAACGGCTATTATTTCCCTTGTGATTTCCCTTGTGCGGTGACAAAATTACAGAAGTCACCACGAGGGGAAACCCGGATTACCTATTGTCATGGAAATGTGGCCAATGCGGTAAGACGTAAACAAGGTGGTAATACAGTGTCCAGTTACGTAGTGCATTTACACCATGCAACTGAACATCAAGCTGGTCTCAGACCTAGCAGATAGCCGGTGTCACACACCATGTGACATGTCACCCACCACCCGGTAACACATGTCACTCAGTATGTCACATACCACACCATGACAAGACAACAATGCCGTGCGATCGACCGGCGGCGGCGAGTGGCGGCGCGACACGCCGCGCCGCAGCGCCGCAGCGGCAGTAATGGCACAGGACACGCGCCGTGTCCGTCACCGACAACACACCGCACCTCGCCGGCGCGCTGCATTATTGATGACGTTAAGAGCAACCCATCATTTGCAAATGAGCCGGTATTATTCGGATGTGTGCGAGGCAGTGCGGCGCTCACTGGCCCCTGTTTGCCGGACGTCACCGTGTACGCCGCCACACCGGCACTCAGTAATGACTTGTCAGCGACGCACTGTGCCGGCTGTGACGGCCCATTGGACGGCGTGACGCCGCTGTCACGCGCCACGCCGTCACCCGGACCGGCCCATGCTAATTTGACGCCCACTTGCCCGCCGGCGCGGCCCTCAGTGGCTTAATGACCGCCTCTGTCCCGGTGTTTTACCCGTGAATGGCGAGGAAGTGACGTCAATCCGGCACGTGGCCTTCCGGAAAGTGCTTGTGTAGCGTGGTTTCCGTAAGCGGAAAGTGGTTGTTACATAAATGCGTCGTGTTTAGCACGCTATCTGCCAAAGCGCGAATCATGGCGATGGAAAGTTTGAAAGACATGGTAAATTTAACAGGTAGAATGTTGTTAATGTGACAAAGTGCTGGAAATTGAAGTTTTGAACATAAATTAATGGGTAGAGAATGTAGTATGGCAGGTGTGGCCAATACCACACCAGCTTAAAAGTTGGTGTCTGAGCCACACCAACATTTCATATTTTTGTTTGTAATGCAAATGTATTGGATCATCTTGTCAGGCTATGAAAAATAGCAAAATAGCAATATAATACCCTTTGGCCACACCAACTTTGGAAAAGATTCTCCACTCATGAATGCAATGATAGTCGTTGCTCTCCTTATTGCAATGGCATGGTGTGGTTAAAACACTCAAATGGTGGGGTTTTCAAATCCGCATGTTTTAGGCGCATTGCCTGCTATTTTGTTCTCCGATGTCCTCCTGTTCGGCACGTGCCGCCTGTTGAAACCACAGCGGGCCAGCCGTGTCGGCCGGCGCCGCTCCACAAACCCTGCTCCTGTGTCGGCGCCGCGCGGCGCGCCCGCGCACAATGCCTCGTCTCGCCGCCCGCAATTACACGCGCATTTCGCGCCACCACCACCCAGCATCCGATCCGTCGGCAGGGGGGCGCACGTGACCGGCCCCGTGGTGGCATTGTGCGGTCACGTGGCGCCAGGCCACGCCCCTCGCCCCAGGCAGTAACACGAGCGGGCCGGCGGCGGGTCTGCCGACACCTCGCCGGGGCTGACGCGTGCCGCTCGAGGGTTCAGTGGGGGTTGTACAGACAGGGGTCCCAGGAGGATGCCACCACTGCCGCCGCCGCGCCGCTGCGCCGCTTAAGTAGAGATGAGACGATAAGGTGGCGCGTCCTGGCGGCCATGATCGATCCGTTTTGCGCGGTGGAGGTCCAGGGGGATGGGATCGAGTGGGATTGCGCTGTGTTTCTTTGTTGCGTATGTCGCGATGGATATGTTTGGTGATATGCACCAACCTATACATCGCTACTTAACTCAGAGATCCGACTGAAGCGGGATCTATATATGGTGTGAAGGTTTGTGGAGTGTGGATGGCGATGCATTGAACCTGATAACAAAGGGCGAAACTTTGTAAGATTATCTGTGCGGACACACATTCCCCTCGGCCTGTCTTTGTTCAATTTCATGCATTTATTTGTAGCAGAAGGATTAGAATGAAGCCTGAAATCATAGTCATTGAGACAATAGCTCAAACTGTTGAATATAAACTCTCTTGCCGATCATACGGTGCATGAATATAATCGTGTATTGCAGAAGAAATTGGGTCCCGTTAGACCTTTCACTGTGCATGTGTAACTATGCGAAGGACAATTTCATGTTTAGGTAAACATTGAAATTTGTCTCAGACAATACTGGTTGATTAAATGTGAATCTTTCAAATAACCGAAACTATTTTGGCATTCACTTCTCAAAGACGCTGCTGTCTGTAAAATATCAAAAACGATCAATTATTGCAGGTAGTTCATAGTATAAAAATTACCACCTTGTGGACAGCTCTGAAAGTGATGTGCAGCATGCTGATAGAAATCACACATTTATGTCAAGCAAGGAGTTTGCTTATTTATCTCCTTTTCACGATACAATCAACTGCTATTTTATTAACCATCAAACGGCAAGGTGGTGTGATTGTAAATAAATAACACAAAACAGTGTCGTTAAAGTGGGGTACCGTGCAACATGTAATTGTTGCGCATACAATCTTAATCCCTAGTGATACTATTGACAATGTTGCACTACTTGCAATGAGCCATTTTGGATGCATAACTGCATATGAATACCTCTTAATATTGGACACCAAGAGATTCCGTGATTATGATTCAGATCGTATGATTTGTATTAGTTAACTCAGCTGTGCCAGTAAATAAGAAAAAAACGTTAAGTCGCCGCTAGCTATGCTTGTGTTTCATTTCTGGTCAAATTTGTACAATTTGCCAATCATTTATGAGTGCATAACAATATGGTCCTGACGAACATAGTGTGCGAATAATGCACATAAATGCTAACATTATTTAGCGTACACTTGCTGCGCTTGATTGCGCATGCTTACACTTGTTTACACTTGCTGCGCTTCACATCCAGCCAGTTTTCTCGAATGTGCTGTACCACACCCTCAGCACACTCCCGTCAGTTGTGACCAGACCTACCAGCCCGGATTCGACCAACGAACAGTATTTCACACGGCAGTCAGTGAGACTGTCAACACACGGGTATTACTGAGCTGAGCTAAACTACCACCAGGGACGCAAACGGTCACAACGCATCAATTTTGCCGTCAAAAGAGTACCATTTCAAACGGCAGGTGTCTATCTAGTCTCTTCAATTTCAATGTTTAACTCCCCACGCGTCGTGCAGCCACCACCCTGGTCAGCGCCAGTTGGATCACCCGGCCGTGAGCTGCACCACCCCCGCGCCGTCACGATACGTCATTATGACGTCACCACCCGTCATTATCCCGTCACTGGTGACGGCTGGACGTTCGTCTGGTGACAGGCGGTCCGCCCTGGTAGTGGGTCACACCGTGGGTCAGACGTGCCACAGACACGGGACGGCAGCTGTTCTCGTTCGCAGTCTGGTTGACAGGGGCCGGCGCATATGTAGTAACAGAAGACACAACAATTTCACTCCACCAAATAGAAGGCACCAAATTGTAAGAAGTTTGGTATATATAAAAAGTTTGGTACTGGCATTGAGATGAAGTGAAGGACATGCAGAGGTTTTTGAGTAGCCAAATTTGCGGTGCTAGATTAAATGTTTGCGTTAGTATGATTAGTACTTTTAAGTTTAAGAATATATACACACAAAACTTAAGATCAAGTCTTCAACATAAATACTGACTTTGTTGTACAAATAGCGTGGTATGTAATGCAATTAGAAACTTAACATTGAGAGATGAGGGAGACACACCTCCGTTAATTTTACACTGATTTACCTGGTCAGCATATTCAGCACCCTTCGGCCGTCCATCACCACCGATTGTATGTACCTCCCCCCGCAACCAGCAGCCTCTTCTTTTCAAAGGTACACTTCTTATCACTTCGCTCCAGGCGCCTACGTGTAACTGTACAATCAGCCGAGGGGTGCGAGCGAGTGGAAGCTGACCGGTGCAAGGAGGTTCAGATTTTCAGAACTTATATTTCTTACGACCGATTCCACAGGTGGATGGGTCCACGCTAAACTAATACGATGTTGCGATCGTATTATTCCACCCGCATGATAGTTTTTACTGCAGTTAACGTCCAGGTATTGAGTCATGAATCGATGGCAACTGTACATACACACGGAAGGACGGACGTCTTACAATTCATAAAGGTCACCATGGCACTAACACAAGAAGACGACATAACATCGCACAGAGCCATCAGCTGTAGCATCGTCATTACAAGGCAAAATTAACCAGCACAAATATGTAGAATGCTCAAAGCACGTTGCATTTGGGGTTCCTTTGTTTGCTTGCCTTCCCAAACTGGGTAGCTCATTTTGCTCGGCTGCTAAACTGTCAAAGGTTGCAGTGCCCGAGATGCCACTAATTGAGCGGCAATTTCGTAGCTCTCTACACAACTGCAGTGATACTAACCCGCATCACAGTTGAGCTTGGCGGCACAGTCTACCGAGCCGGGCATTTGTCGGGCGGCGCGGCGCGCTGTACCAGTTACCACGTTTCTGCGCCTGAATCGGGACGGGACTCGGGGTCTCTTGCGTAGCGCTAGGCTGGTCACTGAGACAAAACAGTCGTGATATCTTAACTGGAGCTGTGCTGCACTGCTCTCTGATGCTTTAATGCTATTCATTTACACATAGTTTAGTCAGTTAAGGCTAAGGAGACTCACTCATCGGGGAGAGATGGGCTCAAGTCACTCCGAGGCCGTTTATTTGCGACAGTCCGAGATGACCACCAACAGGTGTGGATGGCCGCAAGCAGTTAAAATGTAGTCATTGGGTTTGCTATGCTGCGTTAAGTTCCTTGAACGCTTACAGTTTACACCACAAAATTGGCAAATGTTCCCTTTCATATCATCACCAAACTTACATATCATCACAAAACTCCAAGCGCTTGGTAAATGTATTCGATACAAATGCGAACTCTTCCCCAACGCTGTTATACAATACAATACCCTCAATATATGATAAGAAGACGTTTTCAATGTGAGCATCTCTCACTGTCTGTGTGGTCAAATGTAATTGACAACGCCAATGTCGACTGACAATGTCACATAACCCCTCATTCATGAACATATCTATCGTATAAGTTGGACATTTTGACCTCAAATAGTTAAACTACGCAGATTGGGACATTCGGTGTTCCAAACATGGGTGTAACTTTGTATGCGGTTGGTGTGGAAAGCTCCAAACCAACTTGAAAGTTGGTGTGGAAAATCCTCACCAACTTATTGTAGGAGAGTTGCAATTTTGATCATTCAAGGGCCTTTGGGTACGTTTAGATTGTCCGTTTATAAATAACAATTTATTTTTGCACCATTTAAAAGACGAGTGGACGAAATTCGGGAAGTCAAAAGAAAACAAAGAGATTACATCAATGACAATCCACACCAACTTCGAAAACGTTTCTACACCCATGGTTCCAAATGTATGCCATTGAACATATTTGACATATAAATATATGACAATTGACAAACAAGTCAATCATCGGAAGTTCACAAAATATGTATGTAAATTTATAAGACCAGCATGTCACAACAAAGGCTAACAGCAGAGCAAAACACTAATAAAACTACTCTTATTCTGAAGCAGCAGCATCATGTTACAAAATATGGTATCATGCATGTGTGTTTGCCTTTATCGTAACAGAAAACTACTAACAAGCCCATTGTTGTGGTTGAATGTCTATTATTAAAAATCCATTTGAAACTTTAAGAGAACTCACCCGTAGGCCCGGAAAATTGCAGATGAATACATAAATGCGATTTGGTACTGCATTACATTTTCAGTATATTGAAGCTCAGTATTCCTTTTTGAAAAGTCACTATCCACTACAGAAGACCTCGCTTCGGCAACATGGCCACCCAGTGTCCTGGGGTCATGTCAGGAGGACCACAACGATCTGTCCTCCCGCAGATCACTCCGCGGCCAAAGCAATCCTCGAAATGGCTTTCTGGGGGTGGGATGGCGGGGGTGGGGGGCGGGGCGGGGGCGGACCAAGCGACAGCGGGCGACCCGCCGGCCCGCCGCCACCGGAGAACAATCAGCAATAGCGACCCGTAATTCGATCAGCCGCCGTAATAGGCACGGATTCTAATCTTTGTGAGTGCCGGCATGAAAATAACATAGAGGATTAAAAAATGAGCAATTGCAAGAATGGCATACAATTAAATTAGGGCCGGGATATATTGGAGGGTCGCGACGCGGGATGTGCCAGTGACATTCGGCGCTCCGGGCGGTCGTGGTCGCCCCGGGACGGCGACTGCGACTTCTGACAGTGGTGGTGCGATGGTGGTGCGTCCACAGTGGTGCCTCTGCGATGGTGCTGCGTCAGTGGTGTTTCTCCAGTAGTGGTTATCTACTTACCAGTTGTGTTTCTTCACTGGTGCCTTTACACTGCCACAGGGCACAAATATGCATCTCCAGTGTCTGTGGTGCTAGTGGTGATGGTGATAGTGATGGGTTTTAAAACTGCGCTACCCAGCCAGTGGTGATAGTGGCGATTGGTGCAAGTTTAATGGTGGTGATAACTGATAAGCAGTTGGCGTATGGTGGTGGTTGGTGCAATTTAAGGACGGCTAGTGTTGCCTGTCATGTGTTGGTTACTGGTGCTGGCTTTTGGTGCTGGTGCTGATGTTGGTGTCAGTGAACAGGAGGCCACATAGCACCAGGTATTCGTTGTGATAATCAGCCGTGTTTCTGTGAATGCGCCGTTCTGTATAGCGGCGTGTGACAGGTGGGATGGTATTTTAGATGATGATGGAAATTGACTAATATAATGGGAGTTTCTCATATTTGGTAGTCTTCAGAATACATGTAAGAGACCTCGGACATCATGCATAGATTACATCAATGTAACTTTTGTGGATCCGTTGCTTATAGTTCGCAAATAATATGGTGTAATTGAGCTTGGGAGACTTCGGTTCATTGAGAGACAAGTGCATTCGTACTTGCTGTGAGAGTGAAATAAGTGTTTTAAAAATAATGTTCAGTACTACATAGTCTATAAAGATGACATAAACTGGACGAAACGGGAATAACATAGCTACATAGCAACTTTTTCACATCTAATGTTAATAATTCGGGCTTTAACATGGGAAGTTACGTGTTTCTAAGTGCATGTAGTTTGTAGAATTTAACCATGAAGGCGAAAGGTGAAGGTGAATGGAAAAACGAGGAGGCAAACACAATTATTTACTAAATTCTCACCATTCGATACAGGGACTTGTGTTAAAATCAAATATTGTTATTGAGAGACTGTCCACAGCTGGGCTCCCGCAAGACTTGGGCACTTGAACCGGTTACCGGCATAAGTAAGTAAACATATAATTATAAATGAAAACTAAATTCACAATATACTTCAACAAATTGTTTTTCTTAAATCGAAATAAAAGTAGTTTTCTTTGCAAGTGACAATTTAAGATATTCTTATAAAGAAGTGTTGATTCGTTTCCCTTACTAGCATAATATTAGATAAGTGAGACAGCAGCTAGCATGAAAACAAGCCCCTTCCATCCTAAGAAGAGTTGCTTGATGGCTTCAGAGACATTGAGTTTGACTGTTAACACAAATATTTGTCATCGTGGCACTGGTGATTGTTCAAATAATTCAAAATTGTATTTTGTATACATTCAGTCATAAAACTACATTGGAAGGAGATCTGGGATCTGAGCCCCTTGCTTAGCAGAGTTTGTTGTTTAGGAAGTGATTCGTGTCATTCGCTCTCATAATTTCAGTTCACTGGCAAACATTACCGAATATCAATCTGCTTGTTATGTGCAAAAAACATCAAGAATGACTGCAAATGTCTAAGTAAATTATATGTATTAATATATTTCATTAATCAAGTCAGCCTACAGCACATTCATCTGGACTTGTTAATAACAAAAGCATCAAAGGTTAGTTTAACGTTCTGGAAATAAATTGCTTTGATGACAGAAAATCGTCTGAGCCATCTGAGGCCAATTTCACTAAGAAGTTTGTGATTACAAATGTTTGCAATTACAAACGCAAGAAATAATTACCAACCTCACAAAAAGCTATTTCACAAACATTCACCACCTCTGAATTGCAAATTGTAAATTTTTTTAAACAAATATGTTTGTAAGCAGAAAAAGTTTGCTTTCAAGAATGTTTGTTTTAAAACTTATGGTAATGCACAAATATTTTATTGTTTAAAATTTTATATAGCAAATATTTGAATTGTTGTTTATTTTTTATTCAAAATACAATTAGTTGTAGTGAGAATTATCTTTTATTTAAAGTTGTATTGGAATGCAAACCCTGACATTAAAAATAAATACCTATTGGTAAGCACTTAAGCAGAATTTACCCATTCACCGGGTGATGGCATAACAACAAAACTACTCGCAAAGGAAAGATCGTTAATTTTATCGACCATTTTTTACCTAACCCAGCCGATTTCCTACGGCGTAAGGGGTGAAGGTTCACTGCATAAGACAACGTTGACCGCTGCAATTCTACCGTCATGTGGTTTCTCCGCGCGGAGGTGCTCCTCACATCATAGCGCAATCGGTAAGGTGTACTGGACTTCAAAGCTGTAGATCCCTGTTCGAATCTCTGGGAAAACAATTGTTTTGGCAGCTATACCTATGTATGAACTAAACCATTGTCCATTACCCTAGCAACCTCGGCAAGGCAACAACCTCACCAAGAAAATAACCTCAACAACAAAACAACGTCAACTATCAATGCAGTTTCTGAAATTAATAACCTCTGACCCACTGGAACTACAAGTTTGTATTTACAAACATTTTCTCACTTCTGTCAACCTTCGAGAAATAGAACATGTGTAATTACCAGCATTTTTGCAAACAATATTTTTGTGAACTAGTTTATAAATGGTAAAAATTGAGATTTACTGCCCTGAAGTTTTTGTGAAATTCAAATTATAAACATTTATAATAATTGATTGCAATAACAAAGAAATTAATTGTAATTACAAGCTTTTTTGCTTTGTGAAATAGGCCTCTGAAGCGAGCTAACTTTGTGTATGCTTAAAAGTTAGCTGAAATATTGGTATTCAAGAATACTTGAATATTTGTAGATATGATATGCATGCCTACCATATCGTGCATTCACTCCTTCATAAATATATTTACCCAATCTTCGTAAAACTAAACAAATTTAAAATAGAATATATCATAATGACATCTTGTGAATGAAATTTTGAAGCGCCGGTAAATGGCAAGGTATTGTGCTGGTAGGCATAGGGCATTTCGAACATTGCTGCACCACTTCCCCGTCAACTGCCACCGCGCTGCCGTTTCAGTCGCGTCACCTTCGTCGTTTGCTGTCACTACAGTCTCGAACGAGACGCAGCCGTGTTCGGAATTCACGGCTAGAGTCGCTGAATGATGCAAGCTACGGAATGCACTGTATGTGCTGGTTAAGCGACTGACGGCCCTGTTCAAAAATATTTCCAGCGCACTGTCTTTGCATATCTTCAAAATGCGATTGTCTTTTCGTCTCTAAAGGCACAGTAAACTAGGAAACTATGTTCAGCGAGACAAGGTATATATATATTATTAATTGTCCCTGGGGCTTCTTCAAGTGTACTATCAGAATCTGGATGATTTATTAATGAATGTTTGATTGAACCATGGTGTCAGGAAAAAGTTATATGTGGTATGTATGACACGAATTAATTGTGATATTTTCTTCCCGAATATTGAAGAGAAGGTGATATCGCCAAGTGATTTTCACAAATTAATTTCTTCTATATGTTCCATTTTGAAAATTTGTGAACATCTGTTCAGACCTTGTGCAATTAGATGCTGGCATACAAACCAATAGATCTTTTGCGAAGACATAAAAATATCACAGTTAATTATCGAACTGTAGTAGTATTCTTAAAATACTTCCTTATAAGTATTGCAGTGATGTGTTTCATCGTTTCGCTTGCAACGTGCTCTCTGCCTCCTGCAAGCATTTCCAATAAAATTACCCGGCGAACCCTTACAGCCCAAGCTGGTGTGCCCCTTTCATTCATAAGCCGTTCCAATTACAAACTTCTCACATATCAGAAACTGTGGCTTTGAAATAGTTGTGAAAATGGGGTTTGTTGACAATCATACTAATCATAGGACCATTTCACAGCTACTTGCACATCAGTGTAAACGGTCGATAGCGTGACAAAAGAAACTAAACCAACTATTACCGTCAACAACACAGTCGAGAAAACTAAATGAAGCAGTGTGAGCTTTGGAGAGGCGCCTTCGCCTGTATCAGCCGTACTGGCACGCCTACCTTCGAGCGCCTTGTTTGTGGAGAGAAGCGCCAGCAGCACATCCGGTGGGGGTCGCTCCAGGCCTGTCATGGCCGCACCACAGGTGAGCTCAGGTCAGCCCAGGTCAGGTCAGGTCGCCGCGCCACTGGCCACCGCCTCGCCTCCGTACCAACCGCCCTCCGTAGCAGCCGCCGCTGCCGCCGCCGCCACCGCCACCGGCACCCGTCTAATTTGCTCGAGTGCTCTGTTGCGCCGACCAATAAAAATGGGCCTGTCAGGTCTCCGGCCAGCGAACCATTAGTCTTGATTAAAGCCGGGGAGAGGAAGGCTGCGGCCGCGGTCACGTGGTGTCTTGGCCCCGCCCCCGTCGCCCGATCGAAGGCGGCACAAGATGGGCGCGCGGCGTTGGCGGCGTTGGCCCGCGCCGTCCACCAATCGCGACCGAGCGGCGCGCGCTGGCGCCGGGCACGCGGCGGTGGTCGGGGTGACCGGAGCGGTGGTGGTCGGGGTGGTCGGGGTGACCGAAGCGGTGGCGAGACTTGGTCTGACCGCGAGCTACGGCGGGAACGCCGGAAAACACCGGGCACCGCGTGAGTCGCGCCCGGCACGGCCACTGCACGAACACTGTGGCCGGCGTCGGCTCTGACTGCTAGGTAGGCGTGATGCGGCAACAACTGTCGACACGCTCGATAAGTGTCGTCCTGATGAACTAAGTGGGTGGATGGTGCACTCAAGGAAAAGTTGAGTTGATGAGATCTCAGGTGGACGATGACATTTAGTGGCTCACATCTAGATTCGTGCGCGACTAGATAAACGTGTTTTTACTAAAAAAAAAGTGTTTAGTATTTGTGTTGTTGGTAAATCTCAGCACCTGAAAGCCCTGACATGACTCATACACACAATACACAATACACATACAAAAAACTGCGAGGTTTTCCACATTTTGCAACGATTCACCAACGGGTGCTTGCCATTTAATACATTGCAGGTATTTTGTCATATTTTCACGGGACGGTCTACTTAGGTGCCCCATCTTTTGTAATCGCTGCCAAGCACAAGGCACACACACACACACACACACACACACACACACACACACACACACACACACACACACACACACACACACACACAGAC
>JARFNR010340343.1:0-11485 GCA_030323935.1 Semibalanus cariosus
TCCAGGCTTCAGCCATCCCTCCAGCCATCCCTACAGCCATCCATTCAGCTATCCATCCAGCCATCCCTCCAGCCATCCGTCCAGCCATACCTCCAGCCATCCCTCCAGGCTCCAGCCTTCCCTCCAGCCATCCGTACAGCCATCCATTCAGCCATCCATCCAGCCATCCCTCCAGCCATCCGTCCAGCCATACCTCCAGCCATCCCTCCAGGCTTCAGCCATCCCTCCAGCCATCCCTACAGCCATCCATTCAGCTATCCATCCAGCCATCCCTCCAGCCATCACTCCAGCTAGCCATCCAGATGGGTCGTCTCTGTGCACCAGGTGCTCCATCTGATACCATCCAGGCCGACAGCTCAGAGGCTTCCGAACGCCGAAGAGCGATGACGCCCGATCCGGCGTGATATCCGGGAGTTGGTAACAAATCGCGACGTCCCGGCGGCGCCCTTTGAGGTGACAGCGGCCATTGTCAGCCGACGTGGCGTGCCATTGCGCATGCGCGATGACAGTCGCCGGTCATGAAGCCGGCACTCGGTCATTGTGATCGGAGTGGTGATGGGGCTCTGTGGTGACAGGTGGTCAGGCCACGTCGTCTGTGGATTAGTCGTCGGTAGTCGTCAAGCCATCCCGGCGACTATGTCAGGATGGGACGATGATTTTAAGCATTTTGGATGTGTAGGACGATGACTTCTAGCATATATAGTATGATATAGAGAATATAACGTATGTTCTCTAGTTCGTCGGAGTTAAAATTGGTAATATATTATGTCTTCTGCGTCCGGGTATAGACTTTGGGTAGCAGTATACATTGGTGTCAGTATACGTATTGCATATTGTCAGTATTGTGCGAAGGCAATTGTCTTGCCACTAGAACATCACATTTGTTTGGGAGCGGCAAAGGCATTGCAGCTCACAACCTAAAGAAGCACTGTGCATTGTCTTTTGTGTACCATTCCATTATATTAATTACAAACGATATTCTCAATCACATAAGGGAAACCCTGTTTTACGCCCCGTATTATCGTAAAAACAGGGTCTTTAATGCCGCCCTCAGTCCCGATTAGGACCAGCTGTCTCACCATATATCACTGACTCGCGCTGTCAACCTCTGCATAGCCACCGATCTCTCTTTACCATATGACTACGCTCGCCGCGTTGCGTCTCGTTGTCGACTTGATCATTGGTGTCGCCATGATATTTTCGCGCGCTCCTTTCGTGCGTCCTTTTCATGCGTTTTTGTATTTGCGGCTTTTTCAGGCGTCTTTTTCGCGCGTTCTACTAGTGGCGTTCTTTCTGGCGGTATTGTGTTTACGCCCACGTGTCTGGTCGGCGGCAGACAGAGATTGTTCATGCCCTGTCGAACTGTCGGATGGCGTTTCACACCCTGTCAGACCGGTCATCACACACGAGTGCCACACTCACGGCAGGGGCGGATCCAGGGGCGGGTGTAGGGGCGTGTTCAGGGGCGGATTCAGGGGTTGGAACGGGGCCAACTGGATCATGCCACCTAAATAAAACGGCTAAAGCCGGCGGAAAACTCATACATTTCCTGATATTGAAGACATTTTCAGCTACTTTTACTCCAAGAAGTATGCTACAAAAAGTTTGTTATGCAAAAAGAAGTGAAATAAGATTAATTTTTAACTCAGTCGGCCGGGACAACCACAGCGGGACACGGGTGACGGCAGGGGCAGATCCAGGGGAAGATCACTGGGGCCATACTCCGAACCCTCCTCCCCGCAAAAAAGCCTGAAAACTAGATTAAACTGAACATAGCATCACGCCCTTAGCTCCTCAAATCAAATTCAAAATCGACATCGCAAATCGTTCTCAGAGCCAGCCCTACTCACGTGATGCCCCTCTTACCTGTCATATGATCCAATGTTACTACATTAATCCCTGCGACGTTCGCGTGCACGTGCGACGCGTATCACACGACCAAGTACCCGCCTCTGCAATTCTAGTAAGCTGTGATCGAGTGGTCGATGAGAAATCTCGACAGTTCTTGGCGTCGTGCGTGGCCACTGGCTACGAATTGCATGAATCTGTAAGCATGTGTATCGAATTATAGACTTCACTGCAATCGGGCGCTTTATCATGGATATTTCTGACGGCCGGCATTGCGTGTGCAAGTGGAAAAAATGGCTTAAACTAGCTGCAGTCTTTCACGAACGCAACACGTATGTTCTGAGCTACAACACGCAGAACGCTTTCTGTTCAAAGGCATCAAATATGTGATCTCGCAAGCTTTCAATGAAAATAGGATGGATTAATTTGATAGCGTCAATCACAAAACCACAAATATTTCACAAACTCATCGGCATGCATTCATTCAATTATGGTTGTGTGCTGCTTTAGCTATAGCGTGATGTTACCCATATCACGAAATAAAGAACATGCTCGAAATGTGTCTGCAACTTAGTGTCATTCATTTCATTGTCACATACACAAACGCCCCCGAAAAAATGCAACTTGTTGCCACTTATGACACAACGACAAAAAACGTTCCCGATAAGTCTCCTCGCAGGTTGTTGCTATTAGTTCCTTTCGAGTCGCGTGCTGTCTCGAGCGTCAGGCCACCTCCGGCCGCCGTCGTCCGCCTCGCTTCGTGCCTCGACTCGACTCGATATCCGATCAGCGCCAGATCTGACGGAGACAAATGGTCGCACGTCTCCGAGCGATGTAGTGTCTCCCTCCGACCGATGTAGTGTCTCCCGATCGCGCCGATGCATTGTCTCCGATCCGGATACACTGTGGAAGAGACTCGCGTCGTGACTCGGCCCACCGCGGCGCTTATAAGGGTCCACTGGATGTCGGCAGCAGTCGGGCGCGGAGTGAAGGAACGGTGGGGCATCTTGTGCCTGTCACACCACCTGAAATGAACGGTAGGGTGTCATGTACTTAATGCCATATCTAAAGAGACGGAACGGTAGAGCATGGAAATGGAATGCCTTTCGGAAAGTGCGAAAACAAGTATACGTATTGATTATTGATCTTCTGTTTATATATTTTGAACAGCTTTTACAGGCAGATTTGTCTGCTCGAAAATGTTGCTGAGATCGCTCGATAACGGGAAAGCCGCGTTTGTACTGAGCAACAGATTCTCGAGTGCATGCGCTTTGCGGAACTATATGGCGCTTCGTAACAAGACTTGTGCTTGTCGCTACAGCTCTCTCGACTTCACATGCAGTTTATCTGACCCATTGCTCACTGGCGTTAAGATGCCCCATCACTCATAAGACAATTGTATCTTTCTACCGTGCAACTCTGGGGGTAGATGTCACAACACCAAGCGACGAAGCCGTTTCGCAAGGCAACTAAGAAAGGCATGGCCTCTCCCATATCTCGGTCATATCTCTACCACGAATCAAGGCTCTAACGCAACTAACAGCAGGCAATGTGTTTGATCTCCGATACCAACTACCTGTCAGGCTGTCGATCACCCTGTTCTTTCCACCATCCCACGGCTGAATGCAATGACACGGCTTATTTATCTATCCCTGCAAGACCTGTAACCTTTGCATCGTCGTGCCTAAGATTGGCAGGTACAAACTGCCATCGTGGTTTTCGTGAGCGGTGGTTGCATTCTGTTGACTGTGATGGATATTTAGCGGACAGATGCTCATTTTTCCTTGTAATAGCAAACCATGAAATCAACCACATATTAAGCAATAGCGCAAAATGCAGTACAAATCAGGGATGTAGGAACCTCACGGAAAATGGGGGGGGGCGTGCAGCTTTGATCTCGTCTTGAGAGAAACCCAACCCCCCTATCAGATATGGGCTCTTCTTGTATTGGCGAATATTTTTCCATCAAAAAATTATCACCACCCAAAAGACAAAATGTTGGCCAAAAATGTGGCTGAAAATGGGGGTCATGCCTCCGGTTACAACGTCTATGGTACAAATAAAAGACTACATATTATATGACAAGACATTTTTTTGCCAAATGATGCTTGCCAAAATCTTCAGTTTGTGTAGGTGTTGGCTTCCGCTGAGATCGCCTTCAGGACAGTGACCCTCCTTTCCCTTCTTTCCTCCCTCTGGGCACGCCTCTGCGATAAACCATCCCTTCCTCTCGCCTCCTGGGCACGCCTCTGCGATAAATCACCCCTTCCTCTCGCCTCCTGGGCACGCCTCTGAGATAAACCACCCCTTCCTCTCGCCTCCTGGGCACGCCTCTGCGATAAACCACCCCTTCCTCTCGCCTCCTGGGCACGCCTCTGCGACAAACCACCCCTTCTTCCCATCTCCTGGGCACGCCTCTGAGACAAACCACCCCTTCCTCACATCTCCTGGCCATGCCTCTGCGATAAATCCTTCCTCACATGCCCCAGTTCCTAGATGCGCTTCTGCGTCGCGCCTTCCCAGTGCGTCTTACCTCTTGTACTCGCCTCTGCGATAAACCCTTCATCCCAGCCCCTGGACACGCCCCTGCGGCGCGCTTTTCCGAGCGGCGCACAGTGCGGATTTTTGCGATTTAGCCTAAATTAATTGCTGGCATCCATGGATATGCGGTAGTACATTCACGCTTAACATGTCAACATCAGGCAAGTCATCTTGACATATTTTGAGGTAAAGAAAAAAGTTTCAGAACACTAAAAGGTCACATAGATATGGCGTCTTTTTAAAAGGTCTGTACCGTTGCATGTTGAACGGGATGTATTTTCATGTTGCTGTTAGCCGTGTCGGGCTCATATGTAGCAGCAGTCGTCAGTTTCGACTTATTATGGCCAATAAGGTTATCAACTCACTGGGGAAGGTCATACAAGGTCACCGGAAGTCTGTTTGTCCTCGTGACCTGGCCTGACCTGACCTGAAATTTTAAGCGGCATTTACCGCCATTTGCTCCCGGAAATCGACCGAAATATAATACAGCATCATCGTGACAATAATATATTAGAAGGCCTGTTAAATTTCCAATCCTGACCAACGCTGACCTTATTTGACCTGATGTGACATTTCTGTGACATTGACCTGACCTTGACCGAAGTATGGCTTATGATCACTCATTTCACGTGAAAAGACGAGACGGATCAATTGCTGACCATTCTCACCCAATAAGAGTAAAATTTACACTTGTTGAGTTCAAAGAAGATCAGCGAGGATGGTCACTGACGTCAAAGGTCACCGAAGAAGGTCAACCCTGGGTTATTTGGAATGGGATAGATGAGAGATGTCGAATGTCGTTGGAATAATTACAATCTGGGTACTGATTCGTTTCGCCGGACTGCCGTCCAACGCCCCCTGATAGGCGCTAGCACGTTCTTCTCACACTGCAAGACCGGTTCGTGCGCACAAAGGTTTAATTAACCCAAGACTTGTTGGAAGAAGTCACCGATGGTCTGGTTGGAAGACAGATCAGTTTTCTTTCATGCAAATACTCAAACAGTGCGCTTCTCCGGTAGCACATGTCCAGAGCTCAAGCCTAAGATGCTCACCGAGCGTGCAAGCCTAAGAGGCTGCTGCTTCGAACAAATCTACTGCGACCACCTCGTCTCGCTATTCGGTCTGAACGTCCCGGGTAGACGGTCACGACACACTGGCCTGTTCCATGAACCGTTCGGCAAGGTCAACACTGTCAAGAATAGTATCCTAGCTCGCATTCCGTGAAACTGTAACCTTTTCCTACAGCACAGTCCATCGTCTGACTTCTGCCAGTTCTCTGATCCTTTCATTCGTGGCGTCTTAGACTACGGTAGCTCCCTCAGGTCAAACCTTGGCTGGCGATTTAATGGCGTAGAAATGTGCCTGCCTGCATACACACAAGGTGCGGCTCCTCTGGATTTGAGCCTCGTTGGCATACACGCTTATAATTGTATCATCTTTTGGTGTGCCCTGTGCTGTATGTATGTACATATTTATTGATTTTAATCCATGACTACACCCGTTACTAGGAACTGCCCGTGGGTGATTATGAGCTAAATAAACAAATATACAAAAAATTTCATCGCTGTATTTCTGAGGCAAAACTGGTTCAGAAACATGCCCGTTTTATTTAGATTCATCTTTTACGAATTTTGACCTGATGTGACCTGACTTTGACCTGAGCTTGACACTAACTTCACGTAAGTGAAATCACGTGGTAAAATGACTATGACTATCGAACTATACGTGTAAAATAACCCATAAACATGTATTGCATGACTCGTATATATTTTGTGCATAGTGACCTTTTGTGACCTGACCTTGACCTTTGCGAACAATCTCACTTTACCTGATGCGGGATGTGTATCATACCTTCGAGAGCACTTTGGGTGGTTATGGTCGCCATCGAAGGCTTTGGATGGAACGTTTGGCCCAAACACAAAAGTACGTTGATTTTGACCTTTGACCTGACCGTGACCTAACATGTGACCTTAATTTAACATTTTGAGTGTTCTTTAGATTTGTCTCATTGAGAGCTTTCCAATACCGCCTGGCACGTCTCACTGCGATCATTGGTTCGGAAGATAACCAGGGGGCGTTTATCGCCCCCACCCCCAGTCAATAGCATTCGGCTTGAGACCCCAGTCAATGGCGGGGTATAAGTCCTCGAGAAGCAAGAATAATCAACTACATCGAGCTGGGTCATGCACAGAAATATGTGGGGAATCAAATGGTGTAAAAGTTGTAGTGTCGCCTCGTGTCGCACATTGTTATTTCTCTATGTTTTTCTTCTCCAAAAATACATTCATTTTTTGCCGTTTGAACTATTCTTCAATCGTAGATAGTGGGCACTAAAATGTAATATAATTGTTATGCATGCACGTTCCTGTATTCCCAATGAAAGCGCTATCCAACCATGTATTAGTTTTTGGCCCAATCATTGCCTGTATCCAGTACTGATGCATCTACTCTCGGCAGGGGCTCGTCCAGGCACGGACACTGGGGAGGATACACACATACATACACGGTTCACCTCACTGCATCCGCCGTGTATTCCAGCCGCCACTCTCGACAGGGGCGCGTCCAGGCACGGACACTGGGAGGATACACATGCATACACGGCTCACCTCCCTGCATCCGCCATGAATTCCAGCCGTCACTCTTGACAGAGGCGCGCCCAGGCACGAACACTGGGGAGGATACACATACATATTACATACACGGCTCACCTCCCTACATCTGCCATTAATTCCAGCCGTCACTCTCCGCAGGGGCGCCTCCAGGTGCGGACACTGTGGAGGTCGGGGCCGGTTCAAGAAAGGCAAGAAGTTGGTTTTGGGGGCAAACCCCCAAAGTCTCATACAGTTCGAAGAAGTCATCGAATTTCGCTTCCTGAAGCATGAATAGGTAATTTAAAAACAATTCCTTAGTTAAAGCTGCTAAGTTTTATTTTGCATTAAGGGAAGTCATTTTTGCGAATTTTAGATGGTGTGGGGTCATGGCCCCTTACCCCACCCTTTAGATAAGCCTGTGAGGGCGGACATCCCCCCGGCCCTTTTCTTTCTGACCCTTAGCCTTTGCAACAGTCCACGCTCTGTCCGACCTTTATTCAGCTTTCCACGAACAAGAAACCAACGAGTCGCCCCGCTTCTCCGCCGCCTGAGCGCACCCCTAGCCGAGTGACCATCCTCTCCCGACCTCCGTCCCTGGCATCGCCTCTGCATCGCCTCTGCATCGCGAGGCGATCGACGCGGCACCACAAAGCCGGCGTCCGATTAGCATCTGGCAACATCTGGCAGCATTTGGCAGCATCTGGCAGCATCTGGCATCCATCACGGCCGGCGCCAACGGCGCGCGTGACAGGCGGACAGGCGCGTGACAGGCGCAGACAGGCGGACAGGCCGACAGGCGGTCAAAGGCGCGCTGAGCCTATTAGTCAGAGTCAAGTCTCCAGCAGCCGTTAGAGGGTGAGGAGAAGGGGTGAATGGTGTGGGTATGGTGAGTATGGGTATGAGTATTGGTAAGCTGGGTATGGATGTGATTGGTATGGGTGTGATGGGTATGGGGTATGGTGTGTATGTGTATGGGATACACTGATGCATTGTGCATGCAATAGAGCTGCAGAAGTGTGTGATGAATGTGCCCTTGATCAGTCTGAGGTCTCTTGGTCGGTCCTCGGTCGTCCTGAGGGAGTCCTCAGTCGGTATGGGATAGTCATCGTCCGGCTTTAGGGGGCCCTCAGTCCAGGTGGTGAAGGGGACCCTCAGTCCTAAGAGGGGGCCCTGACTCTCCGGGGCCCCTGGCGATTGCTTTGTCCCTCCCCTATCCGAAAATGCAATCCCCCGTCACTGCACTGCACTATAAAAGAGCGACATAGTCTGAGTTAGTCAGTGTGGATGTAGTCAAGCATGGATCATGCACCACACGCACTCCACAGTGCACTTTAAGGATCCTATGTTTCCTAGTTGTTGTTCGAGTTCATCCAACCTATTTATTCCATTCAATTACCACATGTGTTGAATCTTTTCACAATTTCTACAGCATGATCTTGGATGAGGGAACACCAGATGTCAGATGTCAGATGCCAGATGCTGCTTAAAATAATCGTTGAATGGAACCTTTCATTTTTCCAAGTGTGGAAGTCCGTATTACATCACTATTAATGCATAAGTATTCAGTTTCCTTCTGGCAGGAAGAGCTGACGCAGTGTTAGAGCCGCTTCTGTCAATGAATCACTAAAACGCCAAAAATGCTGCCAAAATACCATAACCACCCGTCCTGGACCGCGATAGTCGGTAAGCAATCTCTGACTCATATTGTAATCTGCTGCCGACTGAAAACAACATTCCACGAAATTCCCTCAAGCTTCGCTATCAAGGTCTCGTCACTGATTAGCTGTCACGATGCTTACGACGACGCTGATTGGTCACTCGTGTCAACAACCAGCGGCCACGAACACTCATGTGTCACGCCTGTCCCATCAAACCCCCTCGGCGCCTGTTTGAATACAGCTATCAGTACCATAAACCGCCACTGATGTCACGCTAGCGTCACAGTATCTATCCCCAGCTTCCATGAGACAGACTTACTGCCACGATCAAGCGCAGATTAAAATTCACTCAGCACAATCTGTGTAAAGCCCCGCACTTCTGATGCAAATACGGCTTACAGCTGACTGGCGTGATGGTGGTACGAGGGATTACCTGGCTTCGCTCCATCCCATCCCCATCCCCACCGTCGAGAAGGCGGCTGTCGCGGAGGTAGTTAGTTACAGAAGTCGCCGACAGGTGTCAGTAGTGTCGCGCTGTCGCCGTTGATCTTGGGTGGTGTCGTAGTAAAGCAGTCGTTGATCTTGCCTTAAGAGCGTATTGCAAGACATCCGTGAATGCGAGACGGAATGCTTAATGATGTCCAAGGATGTTTGAATATGCTGTATGCTGAAATGAGGGGCTTAATGAGTTTTTTTAGGTGGGATTTTGGACAAATGTTGCACGAATATTGAAATGGCATATACCTCCTCCCATTTTCCAATGCGGAATAAAAAACAAAAATGTCATGCTGGACTGCATCGTCAGTTTTCTTACATGTCGTGAAACACGCATACACGCCGTTCACTGGGGTCAACTTTCGGGCAATTTCAGACGTTTCCGGAACAAACCCCAATGTTCTCCTCCCCTCTTAGACCCGCCCTTGACTCTACCCCGCTCGCGATCCCCCCCCCCTCTCGTTCCCCGCCCGTACGTCAACCCACCTTCCGCTGCGCCAGTTTCGCCACGGGTGCGCCGTGTCGGCCGTCAGCGCGCCAGGCTCGCCGCTGCCGTCGATTCGTTCGCCGGACATCTCTCTGTATTGTGATGTCAGACGGGAGGTGCGGCGCGGTTCTTCACGGGAGGGCGTGACGGGTGGTGACAGGGGTGATCTGTCACTGTGTCGGCCCGACAGACGGGTAGAGGGAGAGAGAGGCGGGCGGAGGGAGGAGCTGGGAGAGACAAGGATGGGCAGGCGCAGGCGGATATGGGCTGAGGGAGACTGAGAAGGCGGAGGGAGGTTAAGGGAGGCTGAGACTGGCGGGGGAGAGACTAAGGGAGGCTGAGGGAGGCTGAGATGGGCTGAGTGAGACTGATGAGGCTGAAGAAGGCTGAAGGAGGCTGAGGCGAGTTGAGGGAAGCCGAGGGAGGCTGAAAAGGACTGGGACCGCTGGGTGATCCTAAGGCGACATCGGGCTGAGCCCTACCAAAACAAGAAAACACGACTGAAATCATGCTGTGCAATCATGCATGTCCGCCAGAAAGAAAAGAAAATATAGCTCAAACGTCGGTTGAAAATTGGTACATTTGCTTATTTTAGAGAAGCTCTCTAGTCACTTTAACCAAAATTACTTCTTTAATCAATTATGAATTCATAACGAAACGAAAACTGATATTTTTCGCCTTTGGCAGACGTTAGATGAAATTTGCTCCCCCCCCCCCCCCCCACCTCCCCCACACCCCACACAACCACTATGCCTTACAGTATCCGACAGTAGTCTGAGCGAAGCTCGGACAGGCTACCACAGGCTTGCACCGACTTCATTTGAACTCGACGTTCACCACCAACCCATCCCTGTCCCTGTCACTACAGACCCACGCCCCTCAACATACGCCATGTCAAACACATCGACTTCGACGAGCTCAACCCCAGCCGCGTCGATCGCGACGTCTTTGACGTTCGACGCGATGTTTCAAACCGTGTTCCGCGCCGTCACTTTCACCAACGCGAGACTTGTTCCCCTGTCACTGGCGGAGCTTTGGTCGTCACTCACAGGCCGTTGACTGGCCAGGTGAGCGTGCCACGGTGACAGGCTACGCCATAAATCACGGTATTAATTTACTGTCGCGAGTGACAGGGTATTCTGTCAACGTCGGCGGCGTGGTCGGACAATGGGGCCGGGCACCGGGACCGGCCGTCTGTGCAATGTCAGGGGCTGCTGAGTAGAGCTGCAAGTTTTGAGTTGGTGGTAGAGCTGTAGGTTACGGGTCGGAAGAAGAGTTGTAGGTTATAGAGCTGGAAAAGGAGATGAATGATTTGAGTCGGTAGTAGACCTGCAGGTTCTGAGTTGACGGTAGAGTGGCGGGTTTTGAGTTTGCAATACAGCTGCAGGCCAGGGCACCGCCACCTTCCGGAAGTTGGGGGGACGGAGGCATTCTGAAGTCGATTCTTTCTATGCAACGCCCATAGGCGTAATGTTAAAATCCGAAAATGTTGGGGGGAAACGTCCCCCCCCCCCTGTGGCGGAGCCCTTGGCTGCAGGTTCCGAGCCTGTGGCAAACCTGTGTCACCAGTGTGGCATTGTGACCCCAACGTTTTGAAAAGGCTCCACATGTCCACAATAGTCCAAAGTTCCCTGACTGCATGCTCCTACATCTGAATGACTAGGACAACTAATTTGCGTCCCACCCACTCCGTACTCGCTAACCACATCCTTAGCACGTAACAATACCTATCACCATATGTCTCCCACAACCCACCGTAGAACACCAAATCGTCTACGAACCATTTTCAAATTATAACATCGCTTCGGCGAGCACTCAGATCACCTCCAAACGATCACCTCACGAAAGAATCAGCGTGGCGTCCT
>JARFNR010340676.1:0-11468 GCA_030323935.1 Semibalanus cariosus
CTCGCTGACACAGGGTACTTCGTGCCACCTTTGGAGGCCTACCACGCCATATAAAACGCATTATGAGCGATTCCATTGGTTTCAGGTCTGCATTAGGTATGTACCTTATCAGCGAGTGCAATAAACACTAATTGAGAAATTAATAAAGATTTTGCGATGGCAATTCTGCCTTTGATGGTTAAACTACGTTGAGACCAGCCATTGAAACCTTAGCCTGGCAAAGTCGGGTAAGTAGAAATCTGTCCCTGATTTGATGGTTCATCTAACTGGCATAAACCTCCTTCTAACTTTCTCACACCACGCGCATCATTGCACACCCATCCGCAGCTGCGGATCTGACAAATGGCAGGTATCTTCAGCGGCGAGTTTGACGCATTGCGGCCAATGTGTCCCGGTTTGCTGACGCTCAGACCGCGCTCGGGATGCGCCGTGTCGGTACGTCACGGCGGAGCGCACTTTCTCGCCGCGTTCGTCGCGTCTGCGGCAGGTCGTCGCAGTTCCGCTGGTGGCGACGCGACGGTGACCGATCAGTGTTCTGCCGGCGCTCGCACCGGCAACATCTCCCGGGACGCTCCGCTCGCGCCCGCCGCACCGGGACACTCCTCCAGACGGACACCAGGCAAACTGGTAAGGCGCATGTGGTTGAGAGATTTGATGGGCCATTTTCACAACAGATGTACATACATATAGTGAAGTTAGGGTTAATTGCGTTTTATTTGCAGGCTTCTACAGCTATTAGGGCATGGCGATGGTGGGCGAAACTGTGTTAATTAATGAATACTTAAAATCCAATTGTATATAATATAACTTGACTAGGACATGCCGAATTGGAATGTTATAGGAATGAGCGGAAGTTGCGAAATGATATTTAGTAAAACCTGCTTCATGCATCACTATAAGCAAATCCACATCTGACACGTACCTATTAAATCACTCTCGGTGTTAACATTTCATATATCCCTAATACGAGCATCCTGTAAGAAGCTGTCATGCAACCATTAACTCAATCGTAATTCAACACAACGTTTAGGTCACGAATTATTTGCTGACGAAGTATGGCAGTTGATTGGCATAGAGTGCCTTGGTTTTCCATTACTTCACAACGCATTCGATGCCATGGCAGCGTCATTGAAGTTCTCCATCTCAATTTACGCGTGTCGATCCGCTTTGAGTTGTTTAAACGGGTTTGGCCTTGCTATGCATCACTGGCCACCACAGGTGAACGTGTTCATCGTGCAATTAAATTATCATTTGCTAAATCTTGTCATGCAAATCAATGACATGTTCTTTCCAGCATAATGAAGCGTTGACTACAGCATCGTAGAAATTGCGAAGGGGGTACGGAAACATTGCCAAAATTCAACGTGGTTTGGGACGCGGAAGAAGTAGATTTTAGCATTGCGCTTCCGATCAATTCTTGATCTTTTTACGAAAAATATATTCCTAACAGCTACAACAATGGCTAAAATTCGATGAAGTATCAGCAACGGTTAAAATCCAAAGAAGAAGTATCTTCTCAATCTCACACATTTAAGTAAAAATGCAGCTGCTTTGAGTTACAATGATCGCGTTGCTCTTACGTAATGACAGCAATCCCAAACAAATGCATGCACCCACTTCAAATTTTCGACTAAGGAGCATAAAACAGTCGGACATATTTTGGCACATTAACCACCATAGTCATTTGTCGTTTAGCTTCATCATTTACATTGGTGGCAATAATTGATCGCATGTTTTCCACCTATCAGTCACGCGTCGCGAAGGCGAAGCAATGATTCTTAATTATTTATCATTGTTTAATATTTTCCCAACATTGTCCATTACTGTTACCTCTATTGATAATAAAGAAGTGACCTTTTAGCATTTTGTCTTATATAGGGGGAATGCAGGAATTTAATCGACATAATGCCAATAAATCACTCTAATGTCGAAACAGCATCATTGGGCACCTACTGATGCCAATGTTTTTCTCTGCGACACCCACTGCGATTAACAAGCAAGTAGGTAGGGTATACCTTCGTCACTCCTTTTAACGGCACACTGCAGGCAGTCATTGTGCTTAAATGTATCTATCCGCCAGTAACGTCACTTCATTAGCCGACTTCACAGCCATGTCTTAACGCACTGACCACTGTAACATAAATGGCGTGATTTCTCCCTGTCCAGGTGTATGGCAGTGTCTCTCTTCCGCTCCAGGCAGAGTTACCATGGCAGGGAGAAATTTAATGACCTGTCAATTACAGCTTGACAGTCCTTCAGCTGAGCCATTATTCTTATCGGCACCCTCTGTAATGTTTGCACATTGTTGCGTACTATCTTGCATCGCAAACACAGAAACAGTTATGTTGCTGCTTGATGACTCTAATCAGCTTCATTTATTTTATTATCCCATTGCTAACCCCTGACCTGATATCGGCTGCAGTAGACAGTAGGATTCACATATGTGATGCATTGCAGTCACCAGTCTCGCCGCAGCGGTCGATCATTTCGGTGAGCGCTGGCCTGAAGCCGTGCGAACTCACCACCGGCTGTTCCCTAATGTCGGTCATGGATTCCCTGTATTGGCATACTGACGGTTGACGGTGAGAAAGCTGCTTAGGAACACAGCGACTACACAAAATCAGACAATTTAACATGAGATAGTTAGTACGGCATTCAAAGCCGTAAACCATTAATATAAAGATTAATTTATTTCTCGTCCAGTCCCTCTGAAACGTTACAATTCAAATTATCAGGCATTGCATGATACTAAGTCATGTTTAAACACATTGCTGCGCGACAGTGCAGTGCTCAATAAAAGACTGCATGCTTACTACAAACGTCATTCCATAAGATCATTTAGTTGCTATTTATATTTTTGAATGATAAAAGCATCCACTTATGAAGTAATGAAGGGTCTTTCCAGGGTTTCCGGTGATTAGCAATGCGCACAGCAGAATTTCAACACTGACGTATGGTTAAAGAATTAAAGGGATCTTAATAACTACCAAAGATCACTAAATAGCAAATAAAACAATGCTACTATGTGCATATAACATTAAATCATCGTGGTACTTAGGTATCAGTATTTATAAATAACTGTACCTGTAACACAGGATCGTCTTCATGACTTTGATACGTCTGTCCAGCAGCTCTGATGCTTCATTGTAACAGGCGAGCTATCTACGTAATGTTTGATAACGGTGCTTGCATAATGTCAGGAAGCTACGCTATTCTCGATCAAATTCGCGCTCTTGTGACAGCCCTTGTATGCAATTCCAGTAAATCAAACATTGCATCTCACATATGTCTTCCAGTAAACGTTCAGTTGCATCTCACATATGTCTCAGAGCCATCTCAGCTATTGCGAGTTTAAACCGTTTCGAAAGCTATGCCGTGCCGTGCAGAGTCAAATGCATACTTCTGTTGAAGGTCTCACGCAAGTCACACTCCTTCGATTTATCTAGCAATGATTGCAAAGGCTGTGCGCTCACATAGCAGTTATATTCGTCCGAGAAGTGTGCTTGGTTCGATATGATATAGCTGGTCTACCCATGCACCTGGTGGGAAGTACCGACACATCGTCATCAAAATTACCACTCGATTGCCTCAGGGACATTATCCATAACTAAGGCACACTGAAGCGTAAGCGAGCGACAGGCTCACGGTTCGGAGACGGTGGGGAGGTTCCCGGAGTGACGTCATCACGGATACAAGTCGTGAGACCGCTCTCCGTTAACACACACTGGCGCAATTTGTTGGACAACGCTCGGAGTTTAACCAAATTGCCCCATGTCACACACACTTACCATTTCCATGTACCTGGTCGGCGTGACAGACACTTCAGGGTCATGCTCCGATGCGCAGCAGGATGAGAAGCTGATGACTGTGCATTTTTCTTCCGCTCTGGGTGTGGTAGCTACCCTCAGAAGCGTTTCCTACGCGTTGCTGATATATGTATGTGGACCGTTGAGCGTACACATTAACCTGCTATCCGCGTCTTGACACATCTTATATTTTTGTCTCCCTATTGGTGGCTGTGTTTGACTCGAGGAATCTGAATTACAATTATTTTATATTTGTTTTCAGGTGATCAAACATTGTTCATCAACATCACATCACATGCTTTGAAGCCTCTTACCATCGGCATCGCTCAAGTCTGTCGCCCGACTTAAATCAAACGTTCGTTAGAAGCCTCGGGGACGAACGGACCCCAGCAGCAGCTGGCCAAGGGGTGAGAGCCGCAGCTGCAGCCAGCGGCTGTACAGCAAACAGCCGAACAGCTGCCCAGCAGACGTGGCAGCTGCCACCAGAGCAGTGTCTCGGTAGCGACAAGCCGCCGCCGCCGCCGCCCAGCATCCCAGGCTTACTCGACCCAGTGACCAGCGACCAGCGTCCAGCGTCCGCCAGCATGGCCAGCAAACAGGTAACGTTCCCCTGCTTCCCACCGGCTATCGTTAGGGCGAGTAGTGAAGTGGGACACCACGACCAAAGGCGCGCCTGGGGAGAGAAGTCTCACTCTCTGATGACCAGCAGCTCGCTATCCCATGACAGTAGACCCACGAGCAGCGGTGGAGTGGACAGACGATGCAGCGACAGGTGAAACAAGCCTGGCTACAACCAAACATCCTCCTTTTCTCAACGTTCTTTGAACCGTAGGTTTGGGTTACAGAAGAGCCTTGCAACGAGGCACCATGTAGTGGACAATTCCTATCCAATGGTCTGAATGCTAGAACTGGATGTGCCTAGAGAATACGTGTACGAGATAAAGAATAGTAGGATATCGTTTCGCAATGGCGACTGCATTTTCTGATTCCTTCTTGTCGCTTAGCTCGTGACACTGGCACATTGCCTATGTCGAGCTATCCCGCCCGGCCGGTTCGGATTTCGAACCTCTCACATAAAAATAAATATCTGCCACATATGCAAGCCACTTGATGGATTGGCCTCACCGTGCATGCGACTTTCCATTCATGCGCCTCACTGCCGCACGGCATGGGAACGAGGTCATCATCTGCTGATGTCTCTATTTTGCCGTGATCCGAAGCCGCCGCACTAATTCTCCAGTCATCTGATAGTTGGTCAGTAGGTACCCTAAACATGTCATCACTGGGGTGCACACGTATGGGATGCGATGGAGGACTTGAGCCGTATTTTCCCATCCTGTGTCCGTGAAATGAGCGGGCTGCGGTAAAAACTGACAGATGAGCGGGGAACCATTAACTCTCAGATATTTTCTTGGCATCGCGGAGAAATTCAGGTCACGAGCATCGTCACGGTAACCGAACGACGATATTTTTAAGCGACCGCTGAGGTGCCGCTCACACATTTTAGATCTTGTGAGAAACTCAGTAACTATTGAACATTGTGCAAGGAATACCTGTCCACATATCCATATACGTACGACAGCTGTATCGATATGCAGGACATTTCCATCATCGTTGGTAGCTATGTTGTTTTCGCCCCTACTGCATCTCACCAAGTGGCAGGTCGGTGTTATGAGGACCATTAGGACTAGACCAGTAAATATCGCGGTTACATCATCCTGATTTGTAAACAGCAGATGTTAGCTGAGGCCAGTACAAACATGGGAAACGAAAAGAGAAAAGTACGCCAAGTCGTAGGAAACAGTAATTGGACCATTACAAAGAACGGGCAATTACAGAGGGTGTTGTGGGTACGCTGTATATCATAATTAAAGTGAAGCACCGAGATGGGACCCGCGTCTCGGAAAAATATTGTGAGAAGATAAGTTTTGCTGGAAGATATAAGTAATCAACTGATGGGGTAAAACTCACACTGAACTACCTGCCATAACTTTCTCGTTTCGTTGTTTTAAGACAAAAGTAGATTTGCTTAATTATAGTTGTAATAATTATTGAATTACTAACAGTAATTTTATATGTTGTAACTTGTAATGCTAATAGGAAAACCTTTCAATACAAGTTTAAGTCGTCCAGTCAAACCGGTTGCGCCAACTTTGATCGTCATGATATAGTTGCTACGCTGCTACGCACACAATTTCACATTTCCTGCAACTGCGAATTCTCAGCATTGTTCTCGATAACGCTCGAATAAGCTCGCGAGGGAACGTCAAACTGATGAAACGAAAAGATGGATAATCATGACATACATTAAATATTACCATCCGAGATGGAAATTTATCTGCAAAAATCGCGGTACAGCGATAAAAAAGTTCCGGAAATGGGACAGGTAGGTTGAAGGTACGCTCTTGCATCTCTTGTCAGCAATTCATTATGCCGTTCTCAACCTTCAACACCCACTCAGCCATATAATCATCGCCCCTATGACTCGGAAATATGCATATAAACTGCATTCAAGAGGACAATTCTAAATTAAAATAAGCCTGATAGGCATTGAACACATTCTGCAAATTGTGAATTGTCGCTGTAAACTGTGACGTCACGTGCCACTCTTTCCATGAGTGACGTCGCCAGCGGTGATGTACCGTCAGTCTGTGACTACCATCGGTCCTTCGTACCGAGATAAATGGTCCACCCGCCGCGCGCCACCCGCCGCGCGCCACCCGCCAGCACAACGGTCGTCACACACCGCAATGTCCACACTTTCGCCTCTGACAGATATAAATTAGTCGGCGTTCTGCGGTTTCCGTCGACAGATGCCGAGAAAACTCTGGGCGCCCTTTGGCGAGTCGGCATCGGCCCAGCTGTCATGCAACCTCACAGGTCGCCTCGCGACCCGCCACCCGCCGCCACCACCGCCTACCGCCCGCAGGCCCGCCACCCGCCGCCTGCCTACCGCCCGCAGACCCGCCACCCACCGCCACCAACGCCTACCGCCCGCAGGCCCGCTACCGCCGCCTACCTACCGCCGCCACCCGCCGCCACCACCGCCTACCGCCCGCAGGCCCGCTACCCGCCGCCACCCGCCGCCTGCCTACCGCCCGCTACCGCCGCCGCCGGTGGGCCGTAGTTTCTTTAGTCACCGACGAGACGGTGCGGGCGGCGGCTCGGCGGCGTCGAAACTACGATAACGAGCGTGTCTCGAGCGGGCAGTCCTCGGCCGGGCGATCGACGTGGGAACCCTCCGGTCGGCCACCGCCGGGCGAGCCGCCGATGGAGACATTGCATACGCCCACGGCTCGAATCCAGGCCGCGGTTACGGGATGCGCGGTGGGGAAACTCCAGGCCGACATGGCGTTTATCGCGTGAAAATGACGCCTTACGTCCCGTCGGTGGCGGCTCGTTATGCTGTGTGTTAACCTGATCGGCCCTTCAGCGATGAAGGTAATGGGACAGTAGCACGATCCGGTGGCCTTCAAGAGGTGATCCATCATGATATGGTCCTCGGATATCGGTGACATCGCAAGCGCGCGACACTGGTGATGCGGCCCAGTAACTGGCACGCATTATAGGCACGCACACCGTGCCGCAACGCGGGGCGACATAAACACAATGAATAGTTCACGCTTATCGTCTGATGTTAGTTCGGGTTTGATCATCTCGTAACCCAGGGAAATCTAGCGGAGATAAACGTGAGCGCAAAGCTAGTTATTTCTGGCTTGTATGGCCCGTGCACACATTGAGAAATCTGAAGGCACGTATCTCATCCATCACAATATTCCCCACCAATTTACCGCAAAACTTTCCCACCCTCTAATTTTAAACCTATTAGCCAGTCTGGACCATACACCCGAAAACCTCTGTCAGCTATTAAATTTAACCACTAAGCACGCGCGTCCTAAACACGTAACGTGCCCATGACACAGGACTTCACGGCCGCTTCACAGGCAGCGGAATGCAATCAAAAGGCGATGTTTGAATAGAAGTCTCGATGCGCCAAGTGCCACGTGTCGATGGCCAACATCGCCGACAGCAGGATACATGACAGCTGACTCTGCTCTGTACGGACCGTCTGACCCACTGAAGTGGTCCATTGTCGGCAGATTTCTGCCACCTGCTGCTGCGCTATCTGCGCCCCTGTCGGGTGTTCGGGTCGCCTCCCACCTGGGGTCCTGTTCGCAGCTGACGGTATAGTGTTCGGAACTCACTGTCAGCGCTGTCAGCCTCACTTCAGTGTCATGACCGCCGGGCCCATGTCAGCCGGGTTTGAATGGAGTCTGCGATCCCCGCAGGCGGAAAAATGACGAGACAGAAAGGACCGCGAAATCGGACGATGGATGATACGCGCGAGAAGGATGTTGCACGCGAAAGCCGTGCTCTGACTGGACAAGTTCTATGTGGGTCGCTTCATACCGGCTCGCTTTCGGAGAGGAGCTATGAATGCCGTGGCGTAGTTGCAGTGGTAGCGACAGATGCTCTCTTCGTTTTCGCCGGGCCACACGCCATATGGCCCTGTCAGATGAAACACGTTACGTGAACACATGTCAGTGTGGTATCACGGCGTCACGAAATCGCTGTGTTTGACTTAGAAATAAGGCAATAACAAATAATTTACGCTGATTTTCCACTCTCTTTTCCGTTTTCAAGAGCAGTATTTCGTCTGAGGTAGTTGATAATGCACCATGAGGATATATATAGACTTTTGATGAATCGTCGATATTCGAGTATGTAGGTACGCACCTTAATGCGTTTCACAAATAATTGGTTCAATTTTGCATGCATTAATTTATGTCGTTTTGACCTAATCTTAATACTGAATGCTAACCTCTTTTCGGCATTGATTTGTTTATCACTTATTTGATTTGTCACTTATTGCTTTGCCTGTGCACAGTTACGCAATTAAGGTATGCGTCAAGGCAACAGCGGACAGATACGCCCGGTTTATATTAAACCACAGCTAAAGGCAAACTTTTAGCTATTCCTATTAGCTAATGTACGTAATTTTCTCCCAAACCACTGTTTCACACATATTTGAACGAAATAGTTATAATTGAATCCGCGTTTGTCCTATTAGTTGCCCTTGTCAATTAATTAATACACACCTATAGGTACGCCGTCTGTTTTCAGTTTATCCACTGTCCTCTAATACAATTAATAGGTATAATATTATCATACAAAATATTATCATATTTTTTCAGGGCATTGATTTCCCTGAAAAATATGAAAATATTCGTGAATGTACGGTACAATAAACATAACATTGTCATAAGCGAAGATCATTGTATGTCTCCACTTATATAAATAGACTAACTGAGCATGTTTATTGACCCTCAATCGGTAACAAATCACCGTCTAGCTTTGCTTTAGCTATTCATGCTCAAAGGAACAAATTTCCTTCGGGAAAGCTTAATTCATGGTCAGAATGATTGTTTAAGAAAATAAAACAGCTTTGCTTTAAATAGTCATTGATTCCAATTCCGATTCCACCATTTTCTTATAATGATCGATTCCACCTGATTCTGATTCCACCCAGATGCCAACGGAATCGAATCCGATTCCGATTCCAGAACAAATGGAATCGATTCCGGAATCGGATTCGATTCCACTGGAATCAAGCACAAGTCTGCATATAAATAATCTCAATATAATTAATTAATTCACGCCTACACCGTCTGTTTTCAGGTTATCCACTGCTGCATGTTGCTGGTCGTCGTCACTGCATACACCGGCGTTGTCCACGCCCGGCCCGACGGATGGCAAGATGACGTCACTGGCGTTCGCCGCACACTGAGCAGTAAGCTGCGATGCTTTGATTTGAAAAGTTGAAGAGTTTAAAGCTGAAGACTCTGCCTGAAGCTAGTCGTGTGATGTATATATGTACCTATTCGTCATGGGCGGATCCGGAGGGGGTCCACGGGCTATGCCCCCCCCCCCCAATCCACCCAAAATCGGCGCAAATTTGACCCATTTCCTGAGATAATTGGAAATCTAAGCAACTTTTATTCAGGAAAGTTTGTTTTAAATCAGTAACTGATACATAAGCAAGCGATATCCGATGAGTTTTCAGAATTGTACGATACTTTTGGGGATTCCCCCCAAACTGAACCAAACCACCCGTGCTGGATCCGCCCATGCTATTCGTAGAATTCGAGGTTACAATGGTTTACATATCGCGACAATCAAGTATCAACATCATCACTATTAGCACAAACTGCTAAATGCTTCCTTGGAATTTCCTTCTGTGTAATGTTCATGGCTAAGGCACATACACAAAATATTAATTAGGTTCGTGCTACGAACCTTACTTTATATATGCTATTTAAAATGGACGAAAATACAACAAATACGAGAGCTACTCAGCCTACATTCAGCCTACATTCGATTCGAGTACCATGAAGATTGAAGGTCCCATTGCCTGACGGGGAATCAAGATGTAATTGGTTCATATCCCAAACTCCAGCAAAACTACACTGGTGGTAGTAGCAGAGGCGCAGCCAGGGTGGGGGGAAGGGGGCAATTGCCCCCCCCCTTACGGATCACAGGGGGCGCACCAAGATTCGCCCAGATACCATTTGCATTAGCTAAATGGCTTTCAAAAAGCCACAGAGGAGCCCTCAAACCAGGCGAAGGGTCATTCTGGTGCATGTAAAGGGCCCTCAGAGACACTGAAGGGCTTTCCCAGGGGCACCCAAAAATGCCAAGGGGCATCTCGAGCATGTCCAGGGGCCTCTCGCGCATGTCCAGGGACCTATTGAGCCCACTCAGGGGCCCCAAAAATCTGCCCAGGAGCTTCTCGAGCATGTTCAGGGCCTCCCGAGCCTGGCCAGGGGCCCATTAGTCTTTTCAGGGGTCTCTCGAGCTTTCCCTGAAGCCCATTGAGTCTGTTCAACAAAACAGCCAGCACAGTCCTTTGCCAGGTCGTAAGGGCCCCTGAGCAGGCTGGAGGGCCCCTGAGAAGTTCAAAGGGCCCCTGTGCAGGTCAGAGGGCCCCTGACCAGACCGAAATGGTCCCTGGTTGGGTCAGAAGGGCCCCTGAACATGCCGAATGGGTCTCTAGTCAGCACTGAGGGGCCCCAGGGCAGGTCGGAGGGCCCTCTGAGCATGTCGGCAAGGCAACAAATATTAAAACTATATCACCCACGCCACATCATGTCTTTTGGCGGATCCAAGATAAGTCCCTGAACAGATCGGAAAGGCGTTGAAAAGGTGAAAGGGGCCACTAGACGTTCTGAAGGGACCCTGGGCCTTCCAACAGTTAATACAGTTGCCCAGGGAATAAAATTCAAAATTTTCGCGCCACTCCGCTGCGCAAATTAATTAAAAATTATATTATATGCGGGCTCACAAATCGTACCATTTCTCGGTGCATTTATGTGTTATATATATTGCTACTTTCCTATATGATTGGACAAAATGGTTCGCCTGATCACTTTTTTTTACCGCACTTTTAAACGCACAATAATATTTTTTAGAGGTCCCCAGGTTCGCACAATACGCAATGCGACGCATTGAATATTGATGAAAATGCATATCCAGGGCATGAGACTCAAAATTGTCACGCCACTCCGCAGCAGGGGCGTAGGAACTCATTTGAAGTTGAGGGTGGGGCAAAAATTCTCAAAGTTTTGGATTTTATTGTCAATTTTCTTAAAGTTAAGGTTTTTG
>JARFNR010340787.1:0-11464 GCA_030323935.1 Semibalanus cariosus
GCAGACCTTTAGATCTGACGGCAAACATTTGAAGTTGACAGTACCTATGCAGTATGCACCATTGTGGTCCTGAACCTTTAAGAACAAATTGAAATACATTATTAATAAACTTGGTCAAAGCCCAAAGGTACAACTGAAAGGATTTAATTTTTCTCAGAACTGCCATTGCTAATGCTTGTGTGAGCTCAACGCATTTCTTGGTGATAAAATTGTATTCGACAGTTATATTTAACTGCAAGTCACTCACAAGCTTGTATGGTGCCAGTTCATATGTGCAGCTTGTTCGCCAACTTCTTATGATCAGAATGTTTTATCATACATTTTTTGCCATTGAAACCAGCAGCCATCCAAAAACACGCAAAGCTAACGGCATGGGTGACTCAGCAGACGAGAATTCAGTGGGAAAATCCCAGAGACGTGATGTTTCTTGTGGCATCTTCCAGCGACCACCACGGACAGTAGCAGACGACAGCTGGTATAGGTAATAACGGTACTCATGGACTCCTGGTAACGCGATACCAGCAGTAACATGTCACTCACATACCGACAGCGCACCGGACGGCGAACACTCTAATCCGGGCGATCGAGGTGAAATGGCGACTTAATTGGAAAACCTTCGCAAACGCGACCACAGTTTGGTCGGCCACATGTGATAGCACATGGAGCTAGTAGAATGTGCTGCGGCAGACGACAATGCTTATGCTGGAAGTAGGTATAGAGGCAAAGACAAAAACGAAAGCTTTCCACTTATTAATAATTAGATTCTGATAATCATCTGGTATATCGAATGAAACAAACAGCACACCTGCAATTGAATATTTTCATCGTTGCGATCAAAACATGTCGTTACATTCTTTCCTCTGACTGCACGTAGTTACAGTGGCGCAATCGAACGTGTCGAGTGCGAACTGAGCACTCTAGGATGCTCTCAAAGCTCATACGTCATACGGCAGTTGGTCACACCCACTCAGGTCGATCAAACCACTCCTCTCTGTCACTGGGTAGCGTGACAGATACGTGGTCACTGTGTAAGGAGACAGGCACGTGACCACTGTATAGTGAGACAGATCAGACACTTGACCACTGGGTCGAGTGGGCCTGCCCACGAGGTCTCTGCGATGTCAATTAATAATGACGCAGCTCTTTCATGTTTTTAGCAAACTGTATATTCGGTGAGTCATCTTTGGTTCAGTTCGGATATTCATTTGGCGTCGACCAATCCAAGTACTGTATGTCTTCAATGTCTTAGTATTCATTGAATCTATGAATTTAAGGTATGTTCGATACTTTCAGAATGTAACACATCAGCAATGCTAAAAAATGAAGCCTTTATCTCGGATAACGTTATGAAATAACAAATAAAATAAACAAATGCATTTTGGATACGAATCTCCTATTGATATGTAAGTGTGTAGTAAAGGTGTATTAACTGTATTTTATAGCTGCATTTTATTATCATTACGGTCTATAGTACTGCACGCTAGCAACTTTTATTGAATGGATACTTCTATAATGAGTACTTATACTGCCCTACATGAGCACTTATTCTTGAATTAAGCACTTCACATCAAGTGGTATCCTGTTATGTATCGGTACCTCAGGTGATAACAAAAACGACCGACTGAAATGCTTGACTGAGGTTCTTGACTTTATGGGTCCAGCTTTGTAGACCTGCCTTTCTGCTTTCTACTCCCCGGAAGTTTTTCGTGATAATCAGCTAGTTTTTCAACGCAGTCGGAGGCCTCGTTTGCAACCCAGGTAGTTTGTCGCACGCATTCTAGCGTCGTTCAAGTCGTTCAAAGCGCATATCATTAAGGTCCATCTATTTTTAACTACCCAGCTGGTTCTTCGTTTTTTACGGATTAAGACATACATTTCGGGGTCCTCGGCGTCCTCAATTTCATATTTTGATAGCTTAACACGCGCCGTGCCGGGGAGGGGGGGGGGGCGTTTAGACAACCCCTAAGTTTTTTAGAGGATAGCGTAAAAACGGCAGCGCTGCGCGCCACCGTTTTTGGCACAGGTATTTGGGTATCAATTACCCACATTTGGTAAAATTATTGACCTCAAGTCATCCCAGGTCAGGTCACCAGGTCAAGTCACGTGACTCCACCTCTAAAACAGTTTGTGGTCGTATCACAGCCACCGGTTTTGACCGACTGGTTTCAAATTTACTATATTTTGTAAGGTCATAGGTAGCTAGTTTTATTCGCATTCTAATGTATCAGACATTATAGTTTTATTCGCAATCAACGTCAATGCAGTGGAAGTTCCTAAAAAACATAGGTACATACCTACAATTCGTATATCTCGGATTTTTATATATCGGTGATCTGAGGTCGGGTAAATTTCGTGACCTCCCATTATGAGTCAACGGGGAAATATTCAAATGCTTCCTATTACAAGGATATGTATGATATCAGTCCGATTCCCTCTGGATCGTGTTATCATAGACCATTATTGATGATCCAGCTGCAATTTTTGTTCAGTGACCCCTACAGAGTCAGCTGGTGTCATCCTAGGTCACCAACACCTTTTTGTCAATAACTCTCGATAGAATGATGTGAAACCGACACCAATGTGTTTGCCTCGTCAAGACACGTCTCCCAATATGCAGCATGACTTACTTGGGTCACCACTTGACCTTGGCCTGAGGTCAAACTTATCAGTTGACCTAACCTGGTCAACACGAATGTTAATCGAAGCACCTTGATGAGACAAACACGATGGTGTCAACATTATTACTTTATTTTTATTAGGTAAAAAGTTATTTGTGGATAACAGTTTTGCCAAAAATAGCCTTGTTGACCTTTGATGACCTCTGGAGCCTTAAGTATTGACTTGAGATAAAATTTGGGAACACCTATGCAATTAAATTTTTCAATAGATTTTGATTGTTTTTCCCGTTTGCTTCTAACTAGCATAGTTCCCGAGATATTTGGGGGTTTCTAGAACGAAGTCCTAAAACTGAAAAATCTTAACTTCGATGACCTAAATATTGACCCGAGCAAAAACAAATGACTAAATAGTTTCAACAAATTTTGACGAGCTTTTGAAGTGTTTTCGTTTCTTTTTTGTCCACGTCCCATAGGAGCCGAGTTCGAGGGGCGTGGAAACGACCCCCCCCCCTCCTAGCACGGCAAAGGTGGCGCTGAGCACCGGCATGGTACGGGCTAGGCTAACCACCGGTAAGTTCTGAACACATGCCTCGGATACACAAGACAGGCTCGGAAAAAAAAAGATCCGTTCATCCCTAGATTAACTGCCAAGGCTACTGCGTCCTTGCTGGAAGACCACAAAAGGCTACTGCACTGTGCTTGTTCTATATACAGCTAGTTCACCATTGAACATATAGCCTCAGATAATTTTGCTTATAAGCAATGCCAGTCATAAGACAGTTGAAAATAGGGTCAGACTCCAGGCACTGGGGGTCGCTGGCGCACTGCCCGCCCCGCCCTGTGCGTGTGCGTGTGCGTGGGCGTGTGCGTGTGCGTGTGCGTGACGGATGCAATATAAAGCATGTTATCCACAATGCATGTGCGTGTGCGTGTGCATTGTGGATGGCATACTTTACATTGCATCCGTCACGGGACGTGACGAAGTGTCACGGACCCGGGCGTCACGGCCGCCCCGAGACGGAGCGTCACGGACGTTAGGTGGCGCGGGGTCACGATCCGCCGTTACGGAGCCTCACGGTCGTTACGTGACAGGGTGCGCGGACCGTGACATTGCCGTGACATTGCCGTGGAATTGCCGTGGCAGCGCCGTGGCTCGGATACAGAGCCGGGGCGTCCCGGTGCTGCCGTCCTGACCTTGCCCCGGGCAATCCCAGGTGTCCGTGCCATGCCGCTCCACCGGACGATAAAAACTTGCCGGAACGTCCCGTTCGAGGCGCCAGAGTTTTTGTTGTGGTCTTCGGGCAAGGTCAAGCAGTAGTCATGGGAGTTAAGCTAGGGATTGACGGGTTTATTTTGCCCACAGCTGTCCGTTTGTCTGAGACACGTGTTCAGAATTGTCTGGTAGGTGAGGTGGCTGAAGGGTGCTTAATCTCGCAAAAATATGAAGTTGAATCAGACCGGGGACGCCGATTTCGGTGACTCCGTAGCCATGGTAACGGACATGCGGTCGCTAGATCACGGTCCGACTAAGGTTGCAAAAAACAGCATTGGAAGCTCAATGTCATGTTCATGGATTCATTCCATGATCTCCACCTTACGGTGATCAACGGTACATGTTTGAGCTGAGTTTTCGAAGATATGTCGGGGATAAATGCTGGGTGATGCAGTGTCTGGCATGAACAACGCCAAACATCCAGTACACCGTTTACGACGCTTGTAAAGTATCTGTTTACCCCTGAAAGCGCTTTCGGTATGGCTAAATCGTGTCTCCCTATTTATATTGAATGAACAGTAGGACATTGTTTCCTTGCCAGCACCACTGTCTGTAGAAGAACAGTAGTAGCGTTACTAACAACAGCGCGCAACAAGCGGACCACGACTTGACATGAAAATAATATGTCCTTCAAAAGTACTCACCAGTGGCTTACAAAATGTAACAAAGGGTTACAAATGTAGCAACAGACACACCTACCGGAATCGCCGAACAGTATCACAAGACAAGACGATTAACGCGACGTAATTATCTGGTGATGGGTAGGTGAGTGAATGACCGACGCCTAGCCGCACACACATGTTTAGGCACGGCACAGGCAGATTTAATAAATATTTTTTTGATATTTTTTATTGGAAAAATATTTAAGTTAGTGTCTTTTCTTTGTGAATTGATATTCCATCACAATGTGGATCAACCGGTCCGGTGTTAAAAATAAACTGATATTTTTTGCTTTTATCCCTTTATCATCAGTACAAATATTTAAGACGCATTAAGAGCGAATCAAACAAAATAATAGGAAGGTAAAATGCATACACTGTCTAACAGCTGAAATACGGGTACAATTAAACCCCAATTCTGGTGACGAAGTCGTGTGGTTAGTAGGCATACCAAAATATATACTGACCCCGACTAGGTTTCCATCGATGAACACTTGAGGCGGGATGACCCTCTCGACACCGAGTCTCCTCTGCAGCTCCTGCTGATGGTCCGCGCTGAGGAACAGGTCGCGCTCCTCGAACTCGGCCATCAGCTGACGCAGGATCTGCCGCACGCGCAGACACTGGTGGTAGGTCGGCCGCACGATACTCATCGACGTGACGTAGACGACCAGTCGGCCCTGCTCACGGGTCTTCAGCGTCTGGGGGTGGAACAGTGCGGAGACGTGTCAAGGACAAACACGTGACCGAACATGATGGCAATATTTAGATTCATTATATCAGGTACAATATAAAAGATGCATGTTACAGGCGCTTCTGCAAAGCGAATGTTTGGTAGCTTCCGAGAAATAGTGCAGCTCGGCTCAATAATATGATATTACACACTTAGGAGTGGAAAACTACATATATAATGCTTCAATATGGTTAAAATTGTAAATATTGCGATTAAATTAAACGTAAAGATACGTATCTATATACGACAATTGAAACATGAAAATGTGTTATTTATTCCGTTGAAAGAAATAAAGACGGGACTTGAGGTCACATTCCAAAATGAATTCACCACAAATTGCCAAGTTGTGGATTTTTTCTTCCAACAACCAGGCCACATAAATAATGGATAATGGGAGTGCGGTACGAGGAGCTTTCACGGATGGCTAGTGACAACACATCATCTATGCAAATATATAAACGGTGAAAGTTGTCATCATTCCACTTTTGCAAGGACATGGACAGGACAGGCAAAGGTAAGGTAGCTGCAAGAATCAGTTCGCTGATGATCTGAAGTGAAAAATGACGAACAAGTGAAGATCGCAGTGAAGAGAACATTGATTCCATTAACATTTTTTTTGTTCTCACGTCGCACGTTTTTCACCTTGCGCGCATCATGACATCACATTCTCGTTTCGTATACATTCATACAAAGTGCTACAACAGGGTCAAATCTCATCAGTAATCGGAGCTGGACCTGCCGCTCCCGTGTTCGTGTCCCCCTGGCAACAGATGCAGTGGTCTGAGCGGGGACCGGATCGGACCGTACCGGGGACCAGCGCTGACCGCCTCCTGTCAGCGCAGGATCTCTATCTACAAGGCCATGGGACGGGTGGCCGGGCGCCGGGAGCCGGCCCCAGCTTGGAAATCTCCCGGACAGGACGTGCCCAGAGTGCCTGAGAGATGGGGTCAGCACAGGGCGGCGGGCGGCGGGCGGCGGGCGGCGGGTACGTGACCGTGCCGCCCGGGGACGAAGGTCTGAGTAGCGGGACTTTAGTCGGGTGACACTCGGCTGCGGACATGTGAGGATCAGAGACGGAGGGTCAAGGAAGTTCGATTTGAATTAAGTGCACACATCGCATAAATGTTTTTTTTTGCGTGGAAACCACTGATCAGTGATCACGCACTGCTTCCGCATTTAAGTGAATAACATAAGGAAATAGGATCACAGCCTAGCGGAGCAGAAAATTGCTCGACCTTTGCCCGAACTTTGAAGCATTTCAATGAGGTTGAGCAACATTGCCTCAGGCCTTCACCTAAATAGCTTTGCGTCAGCTTGCAGGTGCAGTAAATACCACAAACCGGCTGCGGTAACTTCTCCCACGTCTTTGTTCGCAAATGAGGCGCAATTGGCCCGTCAAACATATGTTGCAATGCGTTTGGTTCCGGTAAGTTCCACTCGTTCTCAAGCCGATTGGGAGTTGACTGCCATTTAACCTCCCTGGCGGCTAGCTTTGCATTATCGACCATGAAAACAGCTCAGCAAAACTCATCGCATGGATGAATTGTGACCTTGTCGCTATTCATCCTTAGTAACGCTTAATGGCCATATAATTATAAATTGTTATCCGATCACGCTATACTTAGCACAAAAACAGTCTGTCATGGTTTGGAGGACACCAGTCACGGGTGGACGTTAAGCGATTCGTTCCCACTTCTTAAAGCTGTTAAACCGAGTAAAAACAGCCCTTTGTGTGGAGATCTAAGGACATGAACAACAGAGTACCTCCTTCACATGGAGAGCCGGAGCCCGTCATACATCCAAACACCCCGCTTGGACGCATCTGTTACTCGCTCCGGCGCCGTCCCCCATTTGATTCATCGCCTCCCGAAGCGCTATCTATATCGTGTTCCATCGCCTCCCACCGCTTCTCACCGCTTCTCATCGCTTCTTCAGCGCTTCTTCAGCGGGCAAAGAAGCTCGACCCGTCGGGCCAGGAGCGATCGGCGTGATGTGGCACAAAACCGGCGCGCTCGGTCGGGTGTATGCAGAGAGACAAGGGCAGCTCAAGGTGAGGCGCCGCCGGCCGTTCGAGCCAGTGACGTCACTAAGTCCCGTGACCGGCGGCCAGCAGCAGGCCGGTCCGACCAGGCCGGCACCACCGCCACCGGACGCCGGCGGGGTGGCAAGCCGCGGCCCAAGCCGGATCCTCCTCGCCCGGTACACAAACGGGGAAAATCGGCAAACTTTCTACACCGTTGTGAAAAGCTTTAAACTCGTTCCGTGAATATCGGTACACATAACATGTTGATTCGTATAAAAGCTCTTGACTGCAGATCAAGATGGTTTTGTTTAACAAGTACGTTCTGTGCTGTCTCACAACTTCAGTCAAAAATGTTTCTGAAGTCCTGTTGCACATTTATGAATCGAATCTTTTCTGCAGTCATGCTGCAGTACATCACCTCATTTTGTTTTCGAAGCCGGCCGTCACCCGATCTTCCTCTCGAGGAGAGATCCTGGAGGCCTCCCGTCCTGGAGGCCTCCGGTAGGCGTCCCGAGTCCCGAACACGGGTCATGACCGCAATAGGTGTCACAGTCGGGAGCCTACCCACTCTCGGTCCAAGTCCGCCTCAACGTCAGACCCTGGATATGGAGTCCCACCCTGATGTCAGCTCACCAGTCTCCTGATGACTTCTCAAGTTTCCAGACCTGAAGCACCGCCTTAGTGGCAGGTCCACCCCACCTGTTGTCAGTTTGCCTGTTAACTTCACGTCAAGCTTCCAACGATCCAGCTCCGCCTCAGTGGCAAGTCACGGGCCGAGAACCCCGCCTCGACTCCGCCTCGATTCCGCCTCGATTCCGCCTCGATTCCGCCTCGGTAGCTAGTGTTATGAGATCGTCACGTTTATAAGATCGTCACGTCTATATGATCGTCATGTCACGTCTATGAGATCGTCATGTCACGGCTGTCTCGGTGGCATGTCACGGCACGGAACCTGCACCCGTGGTCACGGTGGTGACGTTTTGAAGCGCCTGGGCTAAACACCAGCGGTGTGCAGAAGCCGCAGAGCCCGACCGCCCCGATACGCCCAGAGGCGATCACGGGGTCACAGGTTCAGATGTGTCACGACAGTAACCGAGCCGAGAACTGTGACGGTGAGATGATATTGTTGAGGTCATAGACACAGTGACCTGGAATATTTACTGCTCTAGATCAACAAACGCGACGCCACTGACTGCGCCCCCCCGAGTCTAGCGTGTCAACTCACTCATCAGGGGCGTCATTTTCTGAAAATGATTGGTAGGGCCCTAATGCTAGCTTCATATATTTTAATGTCATTCTTACCGTGCGACGCCATAGGCCTAATGTTAAAATGTGAAATTATTGGTAGGGCCCTGGTCCTACCAGGCCTATAGAAAACGAGACCCATGTCACTCATAACAAACGGCAGCGAAGCGGTATAATTGCCGATCGAACTGATAGTCTGGTTGCATTCATGCTCAAGGTCAGCATAATTAAAAATGAAACACTTCGTAGCGTGGGTACTTTGACAAGTGATTTATCTTCGTTGCAACGACATCTGTTGGGCATCTGCTGATCGAAGATTGTCAATGTTCAACGTTTAACAATGGCGTCGCCACGACTTACGAGTTACAGGGACATATGTCAAATTAGTAGGGACAAATCCAAGTGCACGTGTACTTTAACATGGGACCATATTAGGGATGGGTGAAAGTTACTAGGAACAATGTCCCTAGTGTCCCCAGTGGTGGCGACGCCCATGACGTTTAACGTCCAAATGCCACAGCAAAATTATTCGTGCCCAAATCAACCCGAATTAGAATCACGTTTTGTCTGTTCGATAGACATAGACATAGACATATTGGCGATTGCCAATAGCCATGCATATCTGGGACGGCTCGTTCAGTACTGCGCACTCCGCACACAGCTAATAAGCTCACTAATTATCGCTCGGGGTGCGACCCAGTCCCGCTCAGTTCTTATCACGTGCGCCCCGACGGGGTGTGGGTGTGGCCGCGGCGGAGAAAGCTCGAAATCGGGCACAAACAGCTTCTTATGGCACCGGCGGCACCAGCGGCGGCGGCGGCCTCTTGGTAGTTCAGGTCGGCGCGGCGCCGGGCTGTCACGTGACCGGCCAGCGCGGCCGTGGTGAGCGGCGGCGACAGGTCACGTGACAGCCGGATCCGGCTGGGTTTCATTGGTAGGTCAGCCGCTGTCGCCGTCACTTGTGGAGCCAGACATGATTTCAGACGGCAGTGACTGATCAGCACCGTCAGCTGACTATATAGGCTAGACAGCTACATACAGCCGTGGGCTGCATATGGTGTGGTGGTGACGATTAATTTGGCTTTGGCGCTTTGTGAGAGAGTGTCGCATGGGAACGGAGGCGGAGACGGCGGAGATGGCGGAGACGGCGGAGATATTGGCCTAGAAGAGGGATGATGAGTAACACAGACGCCGCGTAACGGTTCCTCGCGTCTGCAGGTCTCCGGGAACGCTGGAGCAGGGACCAGCACTTTTTGCGGCTTAGATTCAGGTTTACGATGAGTGGGAATTTGAGTCATAGCTGGCTCCCTGTGCACATGAAAACTGGCACTGGTAAACTGAGAGGTAACACCAGATTATAAAATGTTGGTGGAAAAGTGTCGATTGATTGTATCATAGAGTGGGTCGGAGAAAGGGCCCTGTTTGCGGCCTTGGTATTTATGCGGCCATCGCTGCAGACGATGTCTATTGTTTGTGTGGGCTGCCTGTATATTTTTGTGGTCAGTGCACGCCATGGTATTGTCAGTTCAGAACCACTGGTAGCAGGCTGTGTCGAGCGTTGCTTGCATGAAGCCACAAAACTGAATACAACTTGCATGGGAAGTAGGCATGAACTACCCTACTTAGCATTTTCTGATGATAAACTATTTATTTTCCGAATAGGAGTACACAACGCAAAGAGTTCGAAAGTTTCTTGCTGCGAAGCCTTTCTTTACATGACAGCTTTACGATGGTAGGCTGTCCTTCTTTGGAAAGTCATAGATTGAATGCTTTAAACTGGTCGTGTGAGCCGACCTTCTCTGTCTGGGGTGTGCTTTTTGCTAAAATAATGCTGCATAAAGCGTAACTTAGTACAGCTCAGTTACGTATATCGTAGTTCTCATATGTGGTCTACAAACAAATCCTAAGCTTTTCTTGTTATTCAGAAATCGCAATGTTATGAGCTTAATTCCGCTGTAAACATCCCCGGAAACAATTGTTGTTACCTAATCTGATTCCCGTTTTACAGTGTAAGAAATTTGCGGACCATGTCGGACCATGCGGACCATGTCCGTTTCCCTTCAACTGCCGAGTGATACACTGAGCTGGGACATGGTAACTAATTACCTGTTATGGTTCCTTTAGGTAAATACATACCACTGCACTGGTGCACTGATACTGGTGCATTGGTACTGGCGCATGAACAATGGTGCACTGGCGCTGGTGCACTGGCACCGTTGCACTGGCACTGGTGCACCGACACCGGTGCACCGACACTTTTGCACCGACACTTTTGCACCGACACTGTTGAATCGGCACTGGTGCACCGACACTGGTGCACCGGCACTGGTGCACCGGCACTGGTGCACCGGCACTGGTGCACCGGCACTGGTGCACCGGCACTGGCACACCGGCAAGTACTGGTAAACTGGTACAGGTACACTCAGGCACGTAGCCAAGGGGGGCGGCGGGGGCGTTCGCCCCCCTCCCCCTGGAGGCCAGCGGGCCCTTTTCGGCGCGCTGCGCGCGCCGAAAAGGACCAACGAGACCGCGCGAAGCGCGGTATCATGGGCTCTTTAAGAGTCGGAATACCACGCGAAGCGTGGTCTTCAGAGAGTTTAGAGCATTTCAGATGTCCTTTAGGGCCACTGGGGCCCTCTCTGAAAGACCAGAGGGCCTCTTTGACGTTAAAAAGAGCCCTGTGCATGTCAGAGGGGCCCCTGGCCAGACTGAAAGGGCCCCTGAGCGGGTCAGAGGGCCCCCTAAACCCGTCCAATGGCCCCTAGCCAGCACATAGGGTACCCTGGGCAGGTCGGAGAGGTCCCTGAACATATCGGCAGGGCGACAAAGCAGCCAGCGCAGTCCCTTGGCAGGTCGAAAGGGCCCCTTAGAAGGCTGGAGGGACCCTGGGAAGCTCAAAGAGCCCCTGAACAG
>JARFNR010341008.1:518-11460 GCA_030323935.1 Semibalanus cariosus
GCCGGTGCCGGGGGGCAAACAGCACCCCCCCCCCCCCCGCCACTAATAGGGGTAGCCAGGAGCCTGCCACTTATAGGGATAAGATGTATCTTATTCCTATGTGTTTTGTTTTGAACTAAAAAGAGACTAGATCCTAAAATACATATTTTGACTACGAATAGAATCGAATCTAGTAGTTCGTATTCATGGTTTTAGGCTCGCTGTAACGCTTGGACCAAAGCTCATTTTGGACTCGCCGACCATTAGTGCAATTCCATTTGACCGGACGAGTTCGCCGATGGTCTTACGTTTATTAAGATCCGAAGGGAAATCACGTGCTCCAAAATGTTGCAATATCGGTACGAGGTACGTGGCGCCGCACGTGGCATGTCGCCCGTGCCGACTCGTGTCAGACTGACCTAGTTTACCATAGGATTTGCGGTTTACATTTGTCGGACCTCGCTGTGCGCAGCTTCTGGGCCTTCAGGGTGAAAACGAAGGATATCCAGGTTCGGATGTTACTTTCTCGTAGCTGATGTTATCCCGTTCCTGTAAATCGTCCAGGAATTTCACTATATTTTCAAACATTTGATTTAATTTCATTGCACACGGCCGGTGTTTCTGTCATTTTCAAGCCAAAATATATTGATTTTTTCTCAATTATTTGAGACTTAAACAACTTTTCGTAACGTTACTACAGTTATCTATGTTTGAGACTTTGTTTTATCAATGAAAGCAAAATATCTGGAATTCTTGAAAAATAGACACTGGTTAATTTTGATGTACGTAATTATTTTAAAAAAAAATATCCCGCACCATAAGTCTTCATGTATACGTCCATGGACTTGGGCGTAGCAAGGGAGGGGGACAAGGGGGCCATGGACCCCCTTCTTGAACGTCAGGGGCCCCCTTCAAGAGGATGAAGGCCCATTCACTGGAACTAGGTCGCCGGGCCTGCGAATGACCTGTGCCGGTCTGAGAGGGCTCTCGATTGTTTTGAAAGGGCTGTGCCGAACTGAGGGGCCTCAAAGCGGTAGAACTGGACCTTCAGTGTTTTTAAAGGATCATCGGTCGACCTAACAGGGCCCTTGCTAGGCTCAAGAGGGTCCCGGTCGGCCTGAGGGTCATCGGTCGGCATGTGGGCTCTTGGCCGGCCTGTGGGTCCCTCCGTCGGCCTGAGGGTGGCCTCGGTCGGCCTGCGGGGCCCTCTGTCGTCATGAGGGTCCTTTGTCGGGCTGGAGGACCCCTCAATCGGCCTGAGGGAGCCCTCATTGCGCCTGAGGGGTCCTCGGTCGGCCTGAGGGTACTTCGGTTGTCCCGAGGGAGCCTTTGGTCGACCTTAGATGGCTTTCGGCAGACCTGAGCGGGCCCTTGGTCGGCCTGAGGGGTCCTAGGTCGGCCTAACGGGCCTTCGGTCGGCCTGAGGGTGTTCGTTCGGTCTGAGGAGCCCTAAGTCGGCCTGACAAGGCCCTCGGTCGGCTTGAGGAAGCCCTCAGTCGACCTGAGAAAGCCCTCGGTCCGACCGAGGGCTTTCTCAGGTTGACCGAGTCGGTCGGCTTGAGGAAGCCCTCGGTTGACCTGAGGAAGCCCTCAGTGGTACTAAGTGAGCCCTTGGTCGGCCTTAGATGTCACTCGGCCAATCTGAGAGGCACGAGGGGGCCTTCGCCCTTCAATCGGCCTGAGGATACCCTCGGTCTTCCTACAAGGCCCTCGGTCGGGCTGAGGAGCTCTCGGTCGGCCTGAGTTGTCTGAAGTCGGTGTGAGAGGGTTGTCGGCTGGTCTGAAGAAGTATTTTGCAGTCCTGAGAGCGAGAGGGCCCTGGGATTGTCCGAGAGCGTATTTGCAAGGCCTGATAGGGCCCCATGCCAGTTTAAGGTAACCCATTGCCAGTCTGAGAGGGCCTTTGCCATTCCTGAAAGGGCCCTAGGCTGGTCTAAGAGGGCTATTGTCTAGGCCCGAGAAAACCCGGTGCTAGTCTGAGAAAGCCCTCTCTCGGTTTGACTGGTCTCTATCTCGGCTCGAGAAGACCTTAATTCAGTAAACATGACCATCAGCGTATTTGAGAGGGCAATCAGTCGACTGGAGAGGGCCCGTGACTGGCCCGTGACTGGCTCGTGACTGGAGAGGGCCCGTGACTGGTCTGAGGGGATGCTACTGGCTACTAGGCTTAAGAGGGCCCTCGGTGGACCTGATAGGGCCATCGGCCGGTCTAAGAGGGTCCTTGTCAGGGCTGAAAGGGCTCTATGCCGGTCACAGATAGTCCCAGACTGGTCTGTGATGGCAATATCAGGTCTGACAGGGCCCTCTGCCGATCTGAAGACTCTTGGTCATTCTGGGTGTCCTCAGCCGGTCTGAGAGAGAAACGTAGGTCGGTCTAAGGAAGCACGCAGGCTGGTATTAACGAGCCAATTTTTAGGTTGGGGTTAAAATGTTGAAGCTGACATTGGCGATTTTCAAGTTACAATTGGAGCTCTGACCCCCATACTATCTATAACTCGCCGCTGAACCAAAAAAGGCCAAAAGCATGGAATCCCTCAGGGGCCCCTTATTTTCATGTTGCAGAAGGTCCCCTGGTCGCATGGGGTTCCTTGAGCCAATTGTCCCCCTCCTGGGCACATTTCTGGTTACGCCGTTGTCCATGGAGCCACATTTTGTTTACCCTGTCTTCCTGTGAAACATAACATGGTCATTGGATGATGGAGCTTGTAGGCGAGCATCGAATGAATACATGTGTTGTTTTTAACATGCTGCATTTCACCGCCGATATAACACAGCTGCCGTAGCCCACCACATACTTTGTGTATATCGAGAAGTTCAACATCAAGTTTTCATGTTCCGGTTCGTATTACAGTATTTTCTCATCTAGAGTAAGTTTCCCAGCCTGAAGATTGCTGGCTCTTTGCGTAAGGTGTCGTTAGGAATATTAAGGGTGGGCAAAACAACACCATTGCACCACTAGCGATGTTAGCGTTCTAAGCTACAATGGTAAACCGCTGATAAATTGTATAATTGCACCAAATAACTCGATTTACAGACCCGATTTTGTCTCATGCCTGCAAGTCTTCTGAGCTAGTTGTTAAAACTTAACCGTTATGAGAATCGCTTGACAGAACAAGGTCATAGCGTCATCATTGCACAATGCTAGACTTACTTAACACCAATACCCCATGTTCCCACGCGTTCTCCATTGCACCATGCTGACGGTAGCCAGAGAGGTTCTGATCACCGTCGCCGACCCGCTCCGTCCAGCCCCGCACAGAACTCTCCCTCCCCCACCGTCTCAGGGGGGGGGGGTCCGCGCCCATAGTCTGCTCTCAATGCGAGGCGGCGGCGGCCGGCGCGCCGCCTCGTGGGCCCCACACGTCCGACCGCCAGCCGCCCGGCAAATTAGCATTATAATGTCCATCCTTTGACGCTCGCCAAGAAGGGATGAATTTACAGAGCCGAAGAAAGCGGCGGGCGCAGCTGTCTGGTGGCGACAAGCCCCGCTCCCCGCCGGAGCCGGCGGCGGCCCGCTCGTCCGGGGACCCATTGCAGAGCCCAATTAGCTGACGCGCTTTTTCCGGAGCACTATTTCTTCATTTAAATCCCCTGCCGGTGGCGGGCCCCATTCATTACCAACGGGAAATTACAACTTTTCCTATTAAAACACTGGCGGAGGGTCCGTCTGTGCGGTACGCCGGCTGGAAAGTTGGAGGAGCGCCCAGTCATTAATTGTCAGTGCGATTGATTTTTGCGTCCGGTGCTGAGCGGTTTTTGCAGCGTAACGATTCGACGACGGAGAATGGGCCCGGGGGGAATCTGAAGCGGTGATGACAGCGTGACGAGCGCTGTCGGTGTCCCGTGTGTCAGGTCAGGTCATATGGTGACGTTAAAAGGAATGTTTCACCTTTCTGAAAGTTGTCAAATATACGCCGGTTGTAATAAAAAATATGAAGTAAGTGCTGCTGAAAACGATGGTGATATTTGTTTCTTGAAAAGTTACTTTTTTAATTTGGGACAATGACGTCATTATTGAGCTAAAGAGAGCTAAAGAGAAAACCTTTACGCTGTAAAAAGATATGACACAATCTTTCTAGACAATTCTGGTGACTTGAATACAAACAAGTCTTTTGTCGTCGTACTCGCAGCAGGTAATCGAGCCAAGGTTCGAGAAATACAAGTCGTTTTTCTCCCAGGACCAACAATCTTGAAGTGGCTGTCAGCCAATCAGCGGCGGGACTTGCATAGACCCCTTTAACAAATTCAAAATTAAATTGGTTAAAAACGGTTAAGTTTTGGGAAAAATGGTTTTAGTAATTTAGACTTCTCAATAACGGCCACAGATTAAGTGCCTATATCACAGTTCAAAACCAATACAAAGGCGAAACATTCCCTTTAAACGTCTATTTTATGCATTCACTATCTTGTTACCGCTTTTTAGCCATACGTTGTTTTGCTACATGTTTCCAGTCCAGTTCCAGTTGCTAGCTCATATTAAATCCACCGCACTGGGATTGTCCATGGCTGGTCGGGCAAGTCCAGGAAGCGATGTCTGGCGCGTCGCTCCACAGCATAATCAGGCCATAGTTCGATGCAAGTGCGCCTCATTTGTGTGCTCATGTCTCGCTGCTGTCTCGCTTCTCGGTCCTCCCGCTAATCATGCAATCTGCGGTATGAAGGATGCTCTTCCAGGTCCTTACCTGCAACGGTTCGCGCATTAAGGCCCTTCAAGTTCCGATGTTCCGTCATGTGATAATGGACAAGGTAGGTACCAGGAAAGCATATGAGTATGCAAGAATTCCTGTCGCCGACACCGGTGCACGGGTTGTACCATGAATACGGCGTCTGACTCAGCGTACTTGGGTCCTCAAGAGGAACAGGAAGCCGAGGTACCCCGGACAGCGGTACTTAAATGTATTCACTGCCGACAGTGTATGCATACAGTGAGAATGTTTTCTTTCAAGGCTGACACCCATTACTAGGCAATGAGCTGCGCGGCCCTGCTCTGTTCCAGTGACGCAATGTATCATGCCGCTGCACCGCGCCGAGACAAAGCAATAACATACGATCCTAACCAAGAGCACATGCAGTGAGCAGCGTTTGAGCCAGGCTCTGATCGGCGGGTAGTGGTGCCTCATGCTGCAGTGTGGGGCCGGGACAACTGTTCCCCGTATTCCTCACTGAACTTGTTTGCTCATCCCAGAGGTTGACTATCAAATCAGCCTATGTGAGCATTTGGATGTTGTAAACTTGTGCTTTAGGTATGAGTTAGACTCATTTGGTTCTCGCTAGATTGTGGTATGCTGGCCGTTTGTCTTAGAAACTTTTGGTCTAGAACCTAAGAACCTATGTCTAATACTTAATAGCCGATGCTTCTTGGCAACTTATATTTGTGCAAGAATGGAACAATAGAAGGGTGGACCTACCTCATGGATAGTATCGCGACTCGCGTCAACATAGGGTGCTCCCTCCATGACTGAACTCCGTCATGAAACTGATTAATATGCTCCCAAACACAATCATAATCATCGCATTTAAAGCGCGTCAAGCCAAAACAGGTACACATGGAAAGCATTTGACAAAATATGTCTGGACCGCTGTTTCCATGGTGCCAGCTCTAGCTGTGGTCACACGTCGCCACACATATGCTGGGAACATGACCTGGGTCGGAACGTGCCGTCAGGCTGGACCTGGTGAGACAATATTACATAGCAGCTGCGGCGTCGCGTACGTCATACAGCACATGCCACGCGAGCTCCACTGATCGGTGGCGCCTTGACGCCTACGAACGCGTTAACATAGCTGTTCTCATAACCTCCCCCTCCAAAAAAAATGAACCGAAATGTCTTAGTCCGCTATACGAGACTGGAAAGACTGACTGAGACTGTCCCCGCGATCGTATGTACCAGCCGCCGTGTTGCGGAGTTTCGCTTCGTCTTGGCGAGTCGAAACGAAGCGAGTCGCGCCCAGCGAGTCGCGCCCAGCGAGGCGCCTCGTCCACCGTCTACTCGTCCACCGTCTCATCGTCCACGGCTCCCCTCTAAAAAGTGCGCCTCATAATCGCCGGTCCGGTTGTTTCATCCCCCGGGCAGTTATTTCGGCGGTGCATTTTTACTGGCAATAACGACTCCCAATGTCCCCCAGCCCTAATCATAACTTATTGAAATGGTTACGTCGGACGCGCGCTGGAATAGTCTCAGGGGTGTCCACGCAATTTGAAGCACCGGGTATTTTTCATACACAGATTCAGGGCGACGGCTCAGCCTCTAGCAAGGCGTCCGCGACGCAGTTAGGCGCGATTTGCCTTCGATTGACACAGGCTGTGTGGCGAACGCTCTGTCGACGACTGTACCCGCCCTCTCCAAGACTGTTTGTCAACTGCAGTTATTAAAAAATCGAAGCAGAAATGAGAAGGGCAGACGGGGAGGGGAGCACAAAGAGGACGCGCGCGCGGGGAATTCTTTATCGGTGGATCTCGGGTGGGGACAGCCGCGCGCGCACTGCGGACGTGCGTGCCGCGTAGAATGCGGTGGCCGACGGCCGCGCCGGAATGCGAGTCATGCGTAACGCTGAGAGAGGCGCGGCTCGGACGCGCTGCGGTCAGCGCAGACGACGCAGTCACACAGGGTAGAGGGCGTGTATTCCGGGGCGCATATCTCGGTAGCCGGGCCGAGAGATTCCGGCCGTTACATTGGTGAGGATTCACACGCAGAGTCCCCGCCGGAGGTACTAACTGCTGTGCAATGCACAGTGTGCACGGAAGGATGGGTATTGTGCACGGAAGGATGGGTATTTTGTATGGAAGGATGGGTATTTTGCATGGAAGGATGCGTATTTTGTATGGAAGAACGGGTAATGGATGAGGTGTTAAGGTAGCGGTTTTGTTCTCCATGATTTGTGGAATGTAATGCATTATAGTTATTGGGGCTTTACGTCCCACCGCTCCTTATTGATGAAGGCGTTCGAGGACGACATGCACATTGCACACATATGGGTTGTGTCCATGGGGGCGGACAACGCTCGAACCTGGGACCTTTTGGTCACCAGACGCACTCTCTGCCGGCTACACCATGGCCGCCCCGCAAAAGAACGCAGGTGCATTGGATGTCCTGTAGTTCAACTTTAATCCTGTAATAAAAATTCCGTGACCATTTTTTAAAAAGAATAACATGAATGGCAAGCCTGGATAAGTCATTAAACATGTAAAACAGCAAATTGTATTTGTTTCAGAGCCATATTTCCATTAACCAGCACTGTAATGTTGGACATCTGCTTCTGCTACGCGGTGTTTCACATTTAGCTTCATTTTAATGTTGGGAAATTATTCAGCTATTGCTAATGTCTGACTTACCATTCAAAGTTTTCACTCGCCTCTCCATTTCCTTTCCAGGAACATCCTTTTATTAACGAAATATTTTTTCATGGGGAAACGGTGTATTTTTTCGTGATAACTCGACAAAATGGAAAATCTTTCAACTCCAGAGTCGGCAATAGAACCCACTTCCCCAGCTCGCAATGTTTGGTGCCACCCGCGCGTCCTGAAACCAAACCTGTAACGTTAATGGTAACATCGTGAGTCGTGACCATTACCTGCAAGTCACTTTTTCCGAAATAGAGTAATGTGGACGCCTATTGCCGGGCTATGATTGTTGAGGTTTTCCACGGCCATAAATATTTAGCGCTTCCTGTAATTACAATGCTGATTGAGACGTAGCTGCACCATAATTTGTCAGAGTAGCCAGGTATAACCTTATGGTTCCAAGAGTGTATTACTTACGGGTGAATGCATATAATTACCGAATATTGGGTTGCAAGTTATCTGTTTCTCGGAAATATGTTCACCACCACCTTTGTAGAAATAACGGTGCATAAGTGCAATAGCAAGACGGGCAATAATCGATCGTATACTTCATTGTCCTACTCCTTGTCTAGAGCTCCATTGTTGTCGCATTAAACAAAACAAAAAACGGATGCACGCATTTCTTATTAGATTTGAATAGATCGCCTTCATCGACCACAATACATATTTTCGAGCAAAGGACGTTTGCTCTGAAAATAGGACTTCTGATCTCTAGGCAATGAGCAGGCTAAAAAATACGTATTATCTACATAACGTATGTTATAATGACAGAGGACGACCATAGTTTGGCTCCAATGTTTTATTTTAGCAGCTTCGAACTTCTCAGTATTCCTAGATTTAAATATAATATCCTTTCTAATTTATTTGATTTAAATGCAAAGAAAACTGGTTATTAGTTATAATTCCTGCCCCATTACAATAGAGCTAATCACGAAGGTGCCAGTATGGCCATAATTTTCAACCGTTGTGAAAATTCGCGGGAGTGGCAACTGCATGGTGATCATGTAAAAACCATTTCAAAATCTGCTGTGTCATTCTATAATTTTACGACTCTCATGCATTTGGTAATGATCACACTTGCAATGTGTGAAACGTGAGCTTCTACGCCTTCTCAGAGGATCCGCCATTTTTACAGCCGGATCAGGGTCCCGCAGCACGACAAACGTAATATATTGGGACGTCAAATGACTCCTTTAGATCAGCTTGTCGTGAGATCGATTACGGACAGAATGCGGATGCCCAGTGTGCCTTTAAAAATCATACTCAATCACTGTCAAACTAAGCAGCAACCTCGCTTTGGTTTAGTCTGTGACTGACAGCACCTCAAGGAATATTTATGCTTGGGAAATAAGACAGGTTGAACAACCAGAACGGTCCTAGTATAGGCAAATGCATCTGTAGATCGCTAGGCACTGCAGAGCGTGAATCGCGCTGCACTCAAATGAATAATGCATGCAAACGACCTCCAAAGTCCCCAAACAGGACATTATATTCAGTGGTGAGCGGGGGCGGTGCGACATGCGGTTAGCATTGTTTTGGGGGCACTAACCGCTAACAACCAACGGGTAACAACTAAAAGATGTTTATTTTCTCTTGCGCATTGATGTCTACGTAATCACTTGAGTTGGACTATTTTTTCGTATCTTTGTTTCATTTTACAACGCCTGTGTACTTCGGCAGCTGTGCCTCTCACTTCCAAGCCTTGTTATGAGTGTGGGCACGTAATTTCCCCGTTTTCATCATGCTGCAACTACGAGAATATATTACTGACGTAGGTAGGCATTATCAATGCATACAACTCGATGAACATTTTCATTTCGAATTATATCCATTTTGTTAATCGGTGATAACCAATTGTAGACCTATCTGAAATTTTGAGCAGATATTTTTCTTTCGCCTCAACCCGGTAGGAAATCTACGTAATCAACGGAAGTCATGTTGCTGGTAATGTTCATGGTACCTACCGATAGTTAGACGGTTCATCACCAACACCTGTACTTTAGGTGTTACTGACTTTAGGACCTATACTTTCTGCCAGTCTACTTTATACACACCGCTGTAGATAGTTATGATCATTATGATGTAGGTAAATACATTCGGAGCATGATTTATTATTACCATCCGGACCAGCAACATTAAATTATGACCCAAGGACCTCCGCGGAAACTAATGTCAAGTCCGAACTGACACTTAGAAATTCATCTGCCCTCATCGTCAATGAGCCAGTCGTGTTTGTCACTTTGTCGCTCAGAGTGGAACGTGCAGCATACGGATCCGATTAAATTCGAGCTTCCAGCTCGCAGCAGCTGGCTTCCCTGGAAACAGTAAGCTGTTGGTGATACATAATATCTAACAGCATTCTTCTCGTATCCCGTCATGCTAACCATATTGTCTCATTTTCAAACATGCAAACCCATCAAAGCTCATGCCGCGGTGACATCATTGAGCAGAATCCAGGATGTTAGCCTGACTGGCCAGAGAACCTTGTAAGCTTTGTAAGCTTAATGCGATATATCTGCATAGAGGAGAAGGTGACGTTTACAAAATCTTATGATGAATAATTAAATGGATAGTGTAATCACTCAAGGACAATAACTCCAAAACCAACCAAAGCAAACGTTTTTACCTCTACTATTGAATGTATTTCGTCCCGGGCTCAATTTTAGGAGATTAAATGGCTTAGTGCCGCATCTCTTAACACAACAATGCGAAAGTCCTCCGGTGAATAAACATTGCAAAGTCCATTGAGTCGTGTATCCCATTCAACTCCCCACACATTATACATTCTCCGATCCTTCTCACCCTCGACACTCTTTCACTCACACCCTGCCAACTCCACATTGACGTCGTGCCGGCTGACGTTCACGACCCCACCTGTGCCTCGTCACGGTGCTCCGTGTTAGCCTACGGTCGGTAGTGGCGGGCCGACCCGCGGCCGGCGGTGCAGAGGCGTGACACCGTCCCGGACACCGGCGGTCGCCGTGATAGTACATCCGTCGCCCCCAGCCGCCCGGGATCCCGGCCGGACGGCTCAAGACAGATAACCTGCATAAAATATTGCAGCAGGAATTTCCACTTTTCACATTCAGTGTATGCAGCAGGGTGCGTCCGTGCACTCTTGGTAAAATAGCAGCCATATGATGAAGCATTGGAGATGGTGGACAAATGCTAGCTCAACTTTTAGCATATTTTCTGCGCAGGCTAATGGGAATGCCACGATGCTATTAGATATTCCGGGAAAACGTGTGTCATTCTGAAAGGAATGTGGAATTGTGATCGCGGAAACATACTGAATTTCAGTTTGCTGCGTTTCTCAGATTAATGCCTGATATTCATAAGAAATAATCACGGTTCTCGTAGTTACAACCTCCTCTTAAAAAATAAATGACCTTGATGCAATAACATAATGACAAGTCTCTTCTTAGGAACGGATCATATTTGTTTACACATGTTTAACGACATCAGCATACTACATAACTGGCCTTCCAACATAATCGGGTGCGTTTCCTAAAACATGGCAAATGATAAGCACGATAACAGTAGAGGACTGCCGGTTAATTTTTTGACAATATCTACCCGCTGACTTCGAAGCGGTTGAATGTCACGTGATCATCTCCCCGC
>JARFNR010341230.1:0-11444 GCA_030323935.1 Semibalanus cariosus
AAGTATTTATGATGTATATTCCAGTGACATCGTTTCTGACCCATTTATTGCACCGCAAACTACGAAGGAAGTATGCGTCGCACAACTGCATTGGTAACACCCTCCCCAAAAACATGAGCCTGGCACCGCCTCTGCTTTGCCGATTTGTTCAAAATTTTGACACAACACGTGTACTTTAATTCTAAGAAAAGCTACAAAGTTGCAAGACGCTAGGCCTAACGGTTTAGAAGCGGCAAGCGGAAAACTACCGGGGGGCAGAATCTGCCCCCGCAAGGGATGGGGTTAAGATATTGTCCGATCATTCCAAAATTTTGCATGGATATACATATTGGTGTAAGGAATAGGGACAGCCTTGAAGAGCAGCACATTTCCAGCGTTTTGGAATTTGGACCCCCCTATTGGGCACAAATAGTCAGGGGCAGCCTTGAGGAAGCACCACATTTTTTATATTTTGGAATCGCCATGCAAGCGTGGACCACTCTATTCTACAGGTGCTATTTAAGTTTGATCAGTATGGCAATGAACATTAGGCTTTGTCCGAAAATGTACCTAACATAATTATACGTCCGGAGGGTTTCTGATGTAGCTATGAGGAAAAAGTCATTCGTTATTCAATATCTTTATGCAATGCCAAAGTTCTTCTCACGATCACTTAAAACGTTGAGCTTAATTTCCTGACACTTCTCTTACCGGCTAGTGCCGACAAGTTGAGAGAACCTCATGTGGCGCCTGTAAGCTTCAATCATCAAGCATCGTCATCGAGGCAGACCTAAAAAACGAACGCGTCCGATTCCGGACAGAAATACGCTAGGCTGCTCGATCGGTAACTTTCAAAATAATTTGTCTCGTCATCAACAGACACAGCAAGGTCAATATTTTATGGCATTCGACAAGTACGGGGTGTTATTGCGCTCTGCAGGGGTCTGTGGAAAGCGTGTGGGCGTGCCATCAGAGTGTTCTAGCATTCGATCGTGGGCGGGGCAGCCGGTCGGTGGCCACTGGCCAGCGGTGGTGACCTCCCCCGCGCCGGACGGGCCGCAGCGGTGCTCAGTGGGCGGCGGTCCCTCGTTCGGCACGTAACCCGGATCGTTCGGCGGACACGCGGCACACGCTGGACGATGGACGCGGCACACGCTGGACGATGGACGCGGCACACGCTGACCTTTGCGGCGAACGAGGCAGGCGCGAGCCGGGCTGGGGTGCGGCAGGTCCTCCTCCGATCCATCCATTGGCCGCGTGCCGTCTGAACGAGAGTAATGACTGGCGTGGTGACAGCGCCACAAATATAACATGAGCGCCGAGCCACCTGTAATTTGATTTATAGGAATACCATAGTTCATGCCTTTGCCATTTCCAGCACTGAACTCGGAAGGCCTTTGTGAAAAGCAGACGGCGATTGTTGGTATCTCGTGTAGCGTGCTTTTCCGGGGAATGATACATTGTCTACGTCCTATTTTGGCTTACACTGCTCAGCGATATCGCAAGTATTATATTTTCGAAAAAAAGTTAACGGATGATGATTTATCAGTGAGTGAACTGTTATACAAGTTGAAGAATACCCCACACATTTACTTGCATATTGGATCAATGCAAGAAAGTCGGTTCACATAGGTGCAAAGACGTAAGGGTACATCTGTGCTCTGGTGCTTTCTTCCTGCTGTCTCTAATCACAAATCCAGCGTGGAGTCGAATTCCCGATTTCTGTCCATCTTGTGTATTTCATCCTTTCACTCCCATAATCTTCATGCGGCTGAGATCTACCAGCCTACATTGTCATTACGAATGCCAGACTGTCAGACGTGGCACCGTAAACTTATCGTCTTCCTAAACAGTTTTGCTATGGATACTAAGTGTTGGAGTTTATGCGCAGTGCAGCCCCGGATGAAGGCCTGGAATGTCTGAGATACATTAGTGGGTGTGCGTGACATACATCGTGACGCAGTTGCGAAGCAGCTCACTTGGCATCTCACACCAAAACAGATACGCCAACAGGAACATGGGTCCATGCAGTGAACCCTCACGACGGTTTGTATAAGCCAGCGGAGCATGCACAGCATGCAGCAAGGAATGCAGTAAGGAATGTTGTAAGGAATGCAGTAAGGAATGTTGTAGGAAATACCTGCATGATTCACCGTATCCATGTTTCCTAATCCGCAAAATTCCAATGAGCTGCTCCTATTATGAAGCATAAATAAACTTGGATTCACAAATATGTGCATGACTCACCGTATGCATGTTTCCGAATTCGTAAAATTCCAATGAGCTGTTCCCACTATGAAGCATAAATAAACTTGCATTCACAACTTTTGCCTCAAGCCTGTGTTCTGTGCATGGATCAAAGCAAGCGACTTTATTTGTGGTTGTTGATCTTGATCAATTAATTATTTCGCTGGTCCACGCTTGCACTAATTCAAATTCAATTAAATGTATTCCAGCTTATAGACACAACTTAAAATGACTAGACTTGTATAATGTATAGTATATGCTACAAGTAAGACAAAATAATGCACAATTCATTTCGAGCTGGGTTTACACCTGAGTAGTTTGCTACAACCGAACTATTAAAGTGCATTTATTCGCCATACGATTATTGTGGCAAATATGTTAGGTTAAATATCCGTCAAGAATACAAATCGCACCAGGGTAAGAAGGGACAATCCACAAAATCCAACAACTGCAGGGGGACTGAAGACCCTTCGTCTCCCTTGCGGTGACATCTATACACATTATTTGGTGGCGCTTAATTAAGTCCTCTCGGTGAGATTCTCTTCACCTCCTCAGGTGCCTTACCGAAAATATAAAGAAAGAGGCCACCTTCCCACTCCAAAGCTCTTTCTGTATCTTAAATTATGCCTTGGGCTTGCCCTGCCCAGTCCTAGCTCCCATGTCAGTGTCTTCAATTATTTTGTTGTTGTTTTTTTCGCTCCATTCTCAATAGATTCATACTCAGCTTTCGTTGGTTTGAGGCTATTTTTTGGTCCACTTTCAGTCTGTCACAGTTTCAATTCTCGTAGAACATAATTTCCCTTCACCTTCAGTTTTCCACCAGCCCAATGCCATTTTAGGGGATATTTTAATTGTTGTTGTATTGGAAGGCATACAACATATTCTTCCCAATCAGAGTTGAAGTAGTTTGTTTTCTGTCGTCTGGATCGGTGTTCTCACTGCTCGCTATCAACACCAGTCTTCAAACAAACACTGAGTACTCCTCGACACAACATTCCCGGCTGATCTTACGATTTGCTTCGCCCTCCGATTCACAGCATACTTCACCTAGCTTGCTAATAGTTCCGCTGTGAAGGCCCACGCATGCACGCAGGTACAGTATTGTGTACAAATTATCTCCCTATCAGTTTAGCGTTTCCACTCAGACTTAGCAGGAAAACACTCGAACTATTCAGACACAGTTTCACCAGCCTCATAAGAGCGCTGCGATCTGACAAACAACAGGCCATCCAGGCAAAACGGCTGCAGCGAGCGGAAAATCGTGTGACTTCTCAACGCTTGATGTGCAATCTTCATCGAAAGATAGAATCGAGTAGTTGCGCAAAGCATTTGCAGATATTATATTACATGAAACCAATTCACACGCACGTCAAATATTACTTGGACGAATCCTTATGAGAAATATACACACTAAAAACATTTTACAAATTGAACAATTCCATTTATATTTATTAATGGTTGCCTCTTCTTTTTAACAATTATTTTATCTTTGATATCTACACTTACGCACACGCATACAACGCTCGATTCATACGGATCGTTCGAGAACATGTTCGCTTTCAGTTAACTTGAATGGCTTGCATTCTCAGCTCTTTGACCTGGTTTACAAAACATATCTTGAATGTATTGTAAAGTGAAATTTATACATTAACATAGCTTGATTGCCAAGCACATCCAAGGCACACATATTTGCAAATACAAATATTGAGCTTAATAGGATCACTTTACTTCGCTAGAAGAGCAAACAGGATTACCGTGAACGTCCTCAGTCCACATGAAGGCTATCTCACACACTGTGTGTTTATTTTCACAATATTTGGAGCACGCTGTTCTGAATTGCGTCAGCCAAACAGATTCCAATGCGCCAGGCGCACAAATGCCAGTTGAGTTGAACACAATCATCACATGCTTCTTATGTTTAAACACGGTTGTAAGTCACTTTATCTGAAGCTTGCCACATGCATTTATAATGCAGCGCATTTTTTCTCTCAAATGTCTGAAGGCATGGGTTCAGAAAATGAAAATGTTTATACTTCATTATTGATCCGGCGAATCTCTCGATAAACTTTGGGTGGCGGCTTTGGGATCTCAGTAGATTTCATTGCCTACAACTTTACTGGAGATCTCAGATCACAACGAATTGCTCGACAAAATCCCCAAAAAACGGATCCTGAAACTCAGTAGATCCTGGATCCAGATCCTTGGGACCGGGTCCCTGGATCTCTTTTTAGGATCCACCCACATGCCGGATGTAGATGGGATACCCATTCCCATATATAATTCCTTGGTATTAATGTTGCCATCCACTGTTCTGTCTCAATGCTTTGCAGGCTGACGCTCTACTGTCGGCATTGCTGTTAACACAATCGATTGTACCCATCAACATAGAACGCCCTGGCGGCTGTTAGGATCGCGCGGCACGAAATGAAACAGGCGGCGAAACATGTCACAATAACACTCAATCACTCACCCCTTCACGTGTTAAGCTTCACTTAGATGCTTACAAGTATACGTATAACTTTACATAGTACTTAAACCAGCGAACAGCATTGCGTGTTTGCAATAGCTCGCGACAGGGTGCAGATACAACCCTGCTACCTCAACATATTTATAGCATGAACAAGGCTTGGTTATGACAGCAACTGGGTCTAATGACTTTAGAGGCCAGCTAGCAATATCACTTCTTCATGCTGATAGGGTTGTGAGCCGGCGAACAATTTTTATTTATTTTGCTCGCTGGAGCTCACTCAAAAGAAAGGGAGTCAGTCGCTCGTAACAGTATTTGTAAGGCTTGCTGATTTTATCCAATCGCGCAGTCATAAATTAACTGATAGCAATGATCAACATAATTGATTAACTTGGATGAGCATCTTAACTTATCATCCTTAACAAAGTGACTTAGCGATTCCAAGATGCATTGGACTTAACAGCCGCCAATGGGACCAGCTATTCCGCCGGTCGGGGAGCGCGCCAGGGCGTCAGAACGGGGCTGGGACAGCGGCAGTGGGGACCCGGGGGGGGGGGGGGTGCTGCTCCGGGGCCAGATGGGGCACACGTCCGCCCCCGCCACGTGCCGCCACGTGCCGCTCACACCTAACGGCGCCCAGCCCGGGTGTTTGTGAGCCGACACCGTTGACAGGTGCACATCTCAGCACCACTCTGGCACCACACAGGCCCGCCCGCATCCCAGCCGCCACAGTACACAGTACACATCCCACGCCCGCACGTAAACACCACTCTGCGCCGCGCCGACCGGCCGCCACCAGCCGAGCAACACTACAGAGATACTGTGCCGTCTGGACTGACAGCTTGGCTGCGAGCTCCAGCAGCAGCCGGGGCCTGTTAAAGAATGGAGTGAATACAGCGAGATTCGGTCTTGAAAACGCTAGTTTCACTCCAAGGAAAAATTGAAAATGGGTATTGAGACTTTCAACAAGTTCGAACTCAGGTTTTGTGAATACAATTTTAATCTGCTTTGTATCCCATATTTCATAATCCATGTTTATAAACGTTATATCAATCCAAAATTGTTTTATTTATATTTAGGTAGTACATTACATGCGAAGAGCTGATAATATTGCTGAGAGATTGGGATTTTATATGTTTTAGTGCATCATTTATCAACAGATAATATCCCTTATTTTAAGTAATTTGCTTTGCATCCAGTAGATCAAAGTCGCATATTACTGCACAATACAAGCCAGGATAAATATACAACTGTAATGGTAATGAGCAAACTTTCAGAAGATTAAAAAAACTGTTAAGTTCGCGTTATAATGCCTTTCCAAACCAGTCCCTCAGTTTGTTGTCATGTTTCCTGCTTGAACTATAGGCACGCTTTGTATATCTATGCCTACATAGGTGCATTTTGCACAAAACGAGACATTCTCGTATACCTGCGTTGAATGCAGTTCAATCGTTAGAGCGTCGACTTGGGAACTCAGTATTCACCTAGCCTGGCAAGATGGAAAAACAGATGTATTAGAGACGCCTCGGTTCCTGAGATGACCTGCGGTCGGTGACAACGGCCGGAAACCAGTGAGATGACGTCAGACTCAGGGATCCGGCGGACCGTGCTCAAACTTAGCATGAAAAACTTGTACCCTTTAAATTGCGCCGGTGAACTGCATTGTGCGGTCGGATGTTAGAGGCTGGGGTCGACGGGCAACATGCACTGCTTAGCCAATGGTTTTGTTGGCAGAAAGACACCAATTTACTGGTTCAAGCTAAATGTAAAAATAGAGAAAAAACGTATACAAATTATTTCTAGCTCGTATTTGCACATTATCATGGGCAAACATTGGATTTCAAAAATATATTCTGAAATATAATCCCATAGATTAGGATCCCGGACTTGCCGCTTATGATTTGGATCCCGGATCCATCGAGATCTTAAATGCTCTTCAAATTGCGAGGATCCACTGACATTGGAGATCTCTCGTAATATTTTTTCAAAGAGCGATCCCAGATCCGTCCCCTAAAAATTGTCCAGAGATCCATCGGATCGATAATGATGATCCATTACCTCTGAATCCTTCAATTTATAGATGTTTTTATGTGTTGTTATTTGAACTGGCACAGTTTATTTCTTCTTAATATCTGTCAATAAATGATACCAAGTCAACGTGTAAGCAGTGTGCAATTTTAGTATCGGTTATAACAATATAAATGTGTATTTTCACATGTATATGCATATTATCAGCTACGACAAAGAATTGTGTCAATAATGCATAGACTGAATGCATGTGTCATACGTAACGCCTTCTGTTAGCTATTGAAATGAAACGATTTTGCTTAAGCGGGTAAATTACCGGATATAAACACAGCTTTACAAGCATAAATCCTAGATCGCTTATTAATCGTTACGGATGGTGACACCACATACGAATGATATCGGGGCAGGTTTATTTATAGTTTACAGTTCTTATTTAGTTTGGTGTCAATGATAACTGCTACCGAAGTCGGGGGGGGGGGGGAAATGGTTATTGTGTCCACTTTTTCCACATTTGACAACAAAGCTAAGGTCATGAATTTTGAAGGAGAAGATTCTGCGGAATACCCTGTACTTGTCGTCCTTTAACAATGTAATACTCGTCCCAGAGTTGAAACATCTCGCAGTTCAGACTCCAGAAAAGTGGAGCGCTGTTTTGTTCGATAGTGTTTTTGGACGCGTCCAAAAACTACAGCTGATAAACACGACATAAATGCGTCTGACCAGGGACCAGCTGCTGGTTGACGCCCTGGTCAGACGCTAGTCTGTGGTCAGACTCTCACTCTGGTCAGACTTTGGTCAGACACTGGTCAGATGCCTGAGTGTCAGACGCTGGCCAGACGCTAGTCTGTGGTCAGACTCTGGTCAGACTCAGGTCAGTGGTCGGACGCTAGTAACAGACTCCGCAGTCTGGTCAGTGTCGTCTGTGGAGTCTGGTCAGTGTCGTCTGGCGAGGGTGTCACGGCGCTGTATCCCACTCTCGGCAGGGGTCGGCCTTCCCCTACCGTCCATCCCACCTAGCAACAGGGGTCTCACGAACAAAACAAAAACGACACGTCACGTGACACTCAGGTGGGCGCCGGGTGTCCAGCAGCAGCGGCCGGCCGCACCGACCACGTGACGACCACGTGACGCGGCCGACTGGGAATAAATAGTGGTGGTGTATGTGTGTGTGTGTGTCGGCGGCAGCGGCGCCCGGCTGGCGGGGTCGCCGCCTGGCCATTGGTCGTCCAGTGGGCGCGCGCGTGCAGGCCGGAGGACGGCGTCGCGGCCGGCAGAGTCAGTTCGTCAGGCCGGCGCCGTGGCCGTGACCACATGGCTGGGCGCAGCAGCAGGCCTGCGCGATATCCCTGCAGTGAGGAGTGGCGGCATCCACGGCCCGGCCCCGGACCGACCGTCCTCCTCGGGCCGCCACCACTGTCAGCGCCGCTGCACCACCGCCTCACCAGCCCAGCTGTTCAGAACACTGCTCCAGACGTGAGTTCCAGACGCCACCCCGGCTGGCTGGCGATCTGACCTGCTCTGCCGGATTCCGCTGTAGTGCTCTGACGCTGCTCTTTACGCCAGTGGGTCTTACTTGAGAGGGGTGTTTGTTCTCCAGTACGGGGTCGTGAGAAACGTGAGTTGGATGATTTTTTTAAGTATCCAGTTTAGGCTCCGGTAGGTTCCCTAGTTTGACCGTGCAGTATTGTTCATTACGATCTCCAGCTGATTCTACAGGCACATTCACGGTGGCTAGCTTCTGACTGAGTAGTTCCATTCCATCACATTTGCGCTTGATCGGAAGGTGGTTGCTGTTGCTTCAAACCGCTTGATACATTTTTCTTCAAAATAACGTTATAGCAGAACGTTCGATACACCCATATCCTCAACTGCCGTTTCAAACCTTGCGTTGATTTTTTTATAGATTTGTTCTCTTAAACATAATAAAGACCTTAAATGGCTCAAGCCTCAAAGCGCTGACCAAAGTTTCTAAGAATCCCATATATAATCCATTTATATATTTTGTAAAACTAAATAAGCAAATTTATGTTGATAAATAATATTAAGATATAGCTATGGAAAATATGCAATACAAAACGTATCAAAGACATTGTAACTGTCAAACAAGTAAAATGACGCACTTAAGTTGGCGTTTTTTGCAAACACCATTAGCGCATAAGCTGGCGCCGCAAGATAGAAAGAAGTTTAACATACCGAGTAGGAGCTATGTTAATAATTTGGCCTCCACGGCAAGGGATTAAAGTATCTAGAAAGTTAAGCTTGTCAGTTTGACGGGGATCTTAATAGAGTAGCAAACCCCCGAGATAAGAGAAAACAATAATGTCCCATTTGTTTCTTTTTTAACAGGAATGTAGATGATCCCAACCTGCGTATTGGTCTCTAAAGGATCTACATGGTGTGATTTCCTATTATAAATATATCTTTGGGATAAGTCGGGCGCCACCACTTTCTTAAGTTTAAGCCATATTAACAATGATAACTGACACAACCTAGCAAATTGTATTAAAATAATATATAACCATTACCCTCCAGCCGTGTGGTAAATTTCTGCCGAGAATCACTGCCCGCTGATCAGGTGTCATGAGGACACAGCGCGGAGCACGCGGAGCGCGACTGATCGGTCAGGGGTTGAGTCTGAAGCTGGAGACCAGGAGCCACTGTACCCTGCAGCTGCCACTGTAGCCACAGCCCGGCGATGAATGTTGGATATCATGGGTCAATATTAAGTGCCCTTACTTGACAATTTTGTTGAGACACTAATGAGGAAAATAGTGCAAGGCCTAATTTAACTGGATGAAAAATGATGTGTAATTGGAATGTAATGGGAATGAAAGCAAGTTAACGCGGAAAATAGATCTCCAGCGGTATGACGCATAGATCCGTGGTCAGTGTAAGCAGGTTCAGTAAGTTGAATGTGTCGAGGTTCGTTGGGTACTGTTAGACCATCGGGCGTCATCCCATTCATCGTCTCATTCGGCTGACACAATGACCCGGGTGCCGGGCGGTGGCACGTGCCAGGACCGTGCTTTGTCACACCGATTGGGCAGTCAGGCGTGACACTGGACAGATTAGGACAGGTTACACCACAGCATAAGCATATGCCCATAGTCTATCGATCACCAGAGGATACATTTACTTATCACATTCTGGCCGCACAACTAACAACTTCATAACAGCATGCAAAATATTGTTGCGACATTTCTTGGCAAAGGGGCACAGTCAGTAGCTTAGGCAAGTTCTACTTTACGTATCTGTGTGACACATAATGGGCGCCTCTCTTTGGCGCCTACGTTAAGATAAGTTTAAGCAAAACTCTGCCCGAAATGGCTGCATGACGAGCAACTGAGTGGGACACCTATTCGAATGAGTATGTCACGAAGCAGCCAGTCTCACCGGCTCAGTGAACAAGGGAATACAATGAAAGGCTGATAACCCATTGACAGATCCCTGTTTATCCTCCCGACTGCCGGTCCTATATCCTCTGTCACGCCCACGTTAACCCGGGTCTGGTGGTCGCTGGCCACTGGGCATGTGGTAGCTCCCGAGCCACGCCCGGGAGCGGTGGCCGCCTTCATGGCTTGGGCCCTCCTCGCAGCTTCGCCCTGCAGGGAAGGGCCCTGTAAGTCCATGGACGGTTGCCCGGTTGGCGTTCCATTTTGACTATTTTTACCCCTTCTCCTTCATCCCATGACTGTGCAATGGTCCGAGCAGACCAAAGCGGCCTTATCCTAAAAAAACACATTGACACTGGGATCGAGGCTCAGGAAGTGAACTGCTGTGGCTCAACCAGAACTTGAGATCGATGGCCAACCGGTCATGGAAGGCCCAACCTGGCACGGGGTGGTTGTGTCGCCGCACTGAGCGACGCTGATAAGAAGTACCTCCGTGGTTCTGTCTGACTTTAGTCTGACAGTGATATTATCTACTGAACAGGAATAACATTACTGTCTGAGAGGTTCAAAGTATGACAACAAACTCTGCATCTATGCTTCACATTATACTCTGAACCCGACAAAAGCTATTTATGCAAACTATTCGACCAAAGATAAATAAGTAAAATATCTTACCCTCTCAGAAAAAGCGGATAAAGGTTGGCTTTCTTTCTTGTGAATGTATAAAATATAAAGTTTAGATTTCGCTGAAAGAAAGCTAGCCTACCCTGAAATTACATTTTAAGTTACACATCTAACCTGCTGTAGATCACAGTCTAGTTAAGTCAGAGAGGAAACACCTTTTACAATTCCAAGACAATTTCATCTCCCAACCCCCACAAAGTAGCATTGCTTTATAGCACACGTTGTGCTGTGCCGTTTTAGTGATCACGAGTGGTGCGTTTTCCCAGTCTCACAAATCTTCAAACACCACCTCGGTCTCTCCAGCCTCCGAACGCCGCCTCCGTCTCTCCAGCCCTCGAACACCTCATAAGTCTTACCAGCCCCCGAACGCCGCCTCGGTCTCTCCAGCCCCCGAACGCCTCCTCGGTCTCGATAGCCTCGGCCGGGGACCTTGAGTTGACGCTGCACAGTGTAACTCTGTAAAGTGGGTCGCCGCTGCACCACCCGTGTGGTCGGCCGATGTGACGACTGACGGTGACCATAACGTTCTCGCCGCTTCCTGGTTCGCCGCCGTATGTACAGTGTAGACCAAATGTTCTGTCCACTTCATCGACACCACCTCTGTCTCTGTCTCTGTCTGTCGGTGCTGCACGCAGTGGAATCCAATG
>JARFNR010341341.1:0-13092 GCA_030323935.1 Semibalanus cariosus
CCTCGCCCAGGGCGCGCACACATCAGCCAGCCAAAACAAACTGCCGTCCGGTGCCGCGCGATAAGCTTAGTATCAACAAAGATGGGCGACGGCTAAGGGCTCGACAGCGTAAATAATTACACAAGAGCGGCGGCCGTGTGCGGCGGTCGGCCGGCCGCCGGGACTATGACGGGAGCACAATTACCAGCGCTCCCGAGAGGATCTGTTTGGCTGCTGATCAGTGCTGTGACTAACGGTCAAAACCCTGCCTCGTCACCGCAGCGGCCGTGTTTCTACAGAAAACGGACGCGGCGAATAGGAAACGGCGTAGGTGGCTAAAACGCAACAGATATTGAACGCTAGGGTAGATAAATAGCAACGAAATTGTGATATCTACGGATAACGCTAAATTAATCAGTTTTTAATTTGTTGTGAAATATCTCATGGATCATTTTTGCATTTTACCTTTCAATTAAATAACATTTTCACTAAGATGCAACCAAGACACCTAAGCATATCACACCATGCAGCAAACCAGCCATCTTTATTCCAAGCCGAAGCATCTTCACAGAACCCTACCCCGACTTTTACCGGCAATCCATCAAGTGGCCAAGAGAGCGCGCTGCCCATCACCTTAACAGCCGACAAAGCCGCCATGACTTTATACAGCCGCCTGGCGTTGCCATGTCGGCGGGAACCACTAAGCGCGAGTGGCCTCCGTGAGGCGCGCGGCAAGACCAGCCCATTTTGATAATCATTTATGCCGGGAGCGAAGTTGCCGTGCACGTAATTGGCTGCAGGAGCAGGATTTAGTTAATTTCTGAGCGTCCGCCGGTAACCTAATTTGAGCGGCGGCAATGCCTAGGAGACTCTTGTTTGGCGCTCTCGTGATTCAATTTCCCGGCGCGGTATCGGGGCGGTGTGGCAGACACGTTATCGGAACTGGTGGCAAACGCGGCGCGGTGGTGAGACTGGCGGCAGACATGGCGCAGCATCAGGCTACCACTCGGACTTCATAAACTCAGGAATGGCGAGGTCACAAGCCTGCCAGATGGACGGGGTAGAGTCCCCAGACAAGTGCGACGCGTCCCACACCCACCTGCTGTTCTAGACTCCGAGCTGGACATCTCTCCCATCCCCTCCCCTCCCTTCCCCGAGCCCCACAGCCGCCGATACGGGACGCACCGCACGTCGCTCGTTTACAGTGGCCGGCCCATATTGGCAATATCGGCGGCGGTGGCGGCGGCGGCGGTGGCGGTCGCCAGATGGCGTCAGCCCGGACGCCGCGGTGGACCACACGACGCCACCGCCGCCGACGCCACCGCCGCCACCGCCACCGCCACCGCCGCTGCCGCAGAACACACAGCAGTGCGGCTGAACCGAGCACACAGAATTGTCCCTGGCGACCGCGGCTGACGTCCAGATGTCCGGCAGTACCGCACCAGACGCGCACATCTCCCGTCTCGGTACAACGCGTCTGGACGGCCGGACGCACTCCCGAGGCACCCGCAACCGCAGTCAGCGCCCGCCCCGTCACGGCCGTTACGGCCAGCCGTAACGAGTGTTACAGACCATCACGGGCGTCACAGCGCCTCGTGTCACGGGGAACACGATCCCCTCGGACGAGTCGCCGTGTCGCCAGCGTTAAACAGCGCCGCAACACGATCCCCACTGGACAGGCGACGAGTGTCTGGCCGAAACAGCGGACTGGATCCCTGGAGGTGGTCAGTTACTGCGAGTAAGGTCCATCCGGTGCAGAGATGAGGCGTCCATGTCCGTAACAGCAGGGTCCCGTTTTCAGCACGCGTGTCGGTGGGCAGACGCTGGTGGTCCTCTACCACCCTGCTGCAGGTGGCTGCTTCTGCTGCCATGCCGCGTCGCGTCCCTTCGCGTTGCGTCGCGTCGCGTCCATTTGCGCCGCGTCGCCCAACTCACATCGTCGGCTGCGACGCGCTCCCCTCCCGTGCGACGCTCCAACTTTTACTATCAGTCTATTAATACCGAAAGACCATCAGCTGCTATTGCAATCAATGCACGAACCGTAAAACGGCATTAAACGCTTTTACTCGCAGTCTACGGGCATTAAGCGATCGTTGGGGTAATGTATGGGAAAAGTGGCGGCTGGGAGGACGAGAATCGCGTCGCTAGATGTCAGTGCGAGCGCTGCCGACGAGCAACAGATGAAGGCGGCTGTACGTTCAAACTTGAGCCGGGGAAATGGTGCCGTCAGCCATTACGGCCGCTCTGGGAGGAGAGCTCAGGACACGCGGCAAAGAGAACAGGCCAGTCAGGGAAGCCAGTAACAGTAAAGTACGCCAGGCGTAGCGGCAGAATGCTCCCGGCGAAAGCGCACACAGCGAGCGAACTTCGTTTTAAAAATTGAAACATAAACTTGCTCTGGACGATCGCATTGATGGGAATGGGCCCGCATTGATGGGAATGGGCCTGGCTGACGACATCACGAGGCATGCTGTTCACCAAGTAATGCGAGTACTCTGTCGAGTGTTTGCTTAAAAATTAAGCATCGGCTTAGCACCCATGTTGTACGGCCAATCAGCTTAGTGAGACCCTTTATCGCGCAATCAAACAACGTCATATCACACATCACCACCTATCGGGGAACACTTTTCGCCTCCGTGTCCGTGGAAAATCACGACACCACCACACAAATGTAGCCACTTGTCGGGCGACACGGTTTACGTGACGATTCTTTTACCCAGATTATCTGATCACCGGGCATTACTCTTGACTGGTGGCGACTCCCCCGGGCTCGGCCTGGCACGGGACCGGACACGACGCCCGATCTTATCTAATTTGTCATCACCATCGCAGAGCGGGCCACCTGGCCGGTGCGGCAGCAGCGCGGCGGCGCCCCGTTATACCACAGGGCTGATCCCGCACCGACACACGCAACCACTGCACCCCGTCAACCCGGCGGCGGACCGAGCCACACCTGGCCACCGCAGCGCCCACTCACTCACCTGTTCGTATTTTTCTAGTTCCTGGTGGTAGATCTGTCGGATCTGGGCGAGCTTGGCGCGGTAGTCGGAGTGCTCGATGGTGCCCTCAGCGGAGGCGCCGCCGGCGGCAGCGGCTGCGCTGGCGTTGGTGGCCGCCTGCGCGCCGCCGCCCTTCTCGGGCCCGGCCACCCCCTCGGCGATGAGCATGTTGTCCAGCCGCATCAGCTGCGGGTCCGGCGGCTCCTCTTCCTGTGTGTTGCGCAGGTTTATCACTGAAACAAACAGCAGGCAAGGGTCAGTAAAAGCACACTGAATAACTGGTTACAAATATGTACTAATTTAGCTAGGTATGAATACCTATAATTGCGCTATGTTGAACTGGACAAACACTTAATACACTTTGACATTAATTTAATTATCATTGAGTGTGCCCATTTTTTAGATGAAATAATATAATGCGTTGACTAAATAAGCGCAATAAAAGTAAACGTTTGCAGACAAGCGTTGTGTTAGCGTTGGAAAGCGCTAGTCTTAAGCGCCGGAGGCAGGAAATGCCCAGAAATGAATGGGCCGTTCATTCGGTCATTCATTGTCCCTAATGATGGACGAGGAGCATCTAAACAAATAATATGATACAACCCTGGGCCACCAACGTCAGACTTAACCCGGAACAATACACTACGTTTCCTGACAGCGCAAGAAACCGAAATGTCCGCAGCAGCATGAGTGATCCAGTTTGAATCAGTATTGAAAACAACACGATCACTGGACAAACTTATGGTCGGCATAAGTCAACACAGGCAGACATCTGGATTGGCGTGTTCCTATTTTCTCTGTCGCTACTAAGTGGGTGCACGTTGGACTTGCAACTGATCTGCAGCGTGAGCGACTGCGCTGCGCGGCGCGGAGTCCTCCTCTGATTGGCTGCCAGTTGGCTAGCGGCAGTCACTCGGAACAGGCAGCGTTTTTGCACCCCGAGCGCAGCCAATGACGCGTTCCTTACTCATGGTCGCCGGACTGTCGCGCTCCTGTGATTTTTCAGTGGACGACCGCGCCGACACTTGCCAGCGCGGCATTCCACGCAACACTTGTTCCATTCCTCTCCGCCATAAAGACAAGGACAATGACAATGACAGCAGTAAAGCAATTACACCGGTCCATTTATCCGCGCTTAATTGCTGTAGGCTCGTCTACCGAGTTAAATGTTTAATGACCGGTGACCGGTGACCAGAGACCGATGGCCGGTGACGGTAAACAGCTCTGCCGGGCGATAAGCAGTCTGCGGAGCTGGTTACTGGGATCTCATGGGAGTCGGCCGGCCTGAAATACCAGAGGGGCGGGGTGCCGGAGCGCGCCGGGACGGCTGCGAGAGGCGTGCTAATGAGCTCGCCAGAGACGCCGCAGTGCGCCGCGTCTGTCGCAGCAAAAACAGCCGGCCGACGGCGGGCAGCCAGCGTGACCGCAGAGCCAGCCGTCTGCTGCACTCCCTTCCCTTCGCTCCCTCTCCGCTCCCTCTCCAGCGGTGAATCGGCTCACGTGATGCCAAACCAAGAGAGAAGTCATCGCAAGAGGCAGGGAGATGAGGCAGACTCGCACCAGGGAAACTGCAATACATACGTTCAATGAAGACATATTGCAGAAGCTGAATAACGCATAATCCAGAAGCAATCGGAAAATGGCAATCTGATGAGCGCCTCGGAACATCCCCGTTCCGGAACAGACGTCGCTGAACACACGTTCCACCTTACGAGTTCCACACCCGGACAAACAAGCGATCCATTATTTATAGCGATTTCCCATCGCAGGATTCCCAGTTTGGCAGCTTTGTTTCCGGCAGACGCAGCGAAGCGTCACGACTGCGACTCTGAACAGGCGCGTGAGAGCACCAGCGGCACCAGCGGCACCAGTAGCGGAACCACAATCTGTTCTGAACCCGCCAGCACGCACCACCGCCGCCGCCGCCGCCGCCGCCGCCGTCTCCGCAGAGGAACGACGGGCGTCGCGACGGAGCCGCCGCTCAGCGACTGCGTCAAATTTACACGGGCCTCGGGTGTAATGATTTCCCGGGCGAGACGGCGGCGGCGGCCATCGTGCCCCGGGGAGCCGTGCCCACTCCAGCTCCGCCGCCGCGCCGCCGCCGCCGCCGCCGCTAGTCGGCGCGCACCGGAATTAAAATCGGCCCATCAGCGCCGTCGCCGAGACGGCCGCGCCGGAAATGTGACGGTGGAGGCGGGACCGTCGCTCCGCCGCGGCTTGCTCATGCCGTCGCCGTGCATCAGCGTCACACGGCTCGGGCGGGGCGGCCGTGCCATCGACGGCGGTGCGTCCGCCCGCCCCCGCCCGGCCGATCACTCATCGCAGCGGGCGGCTCCGGTTCCGCCGCCGCCCATCACCGCCGCGACGACGGCGGCGGTGGCGATGACACAGAACATGATCTCTCTGTCATCGCCGGCTCCGGCTGTCGGCCGCCGCATTTTTCACGATCCTCGGTCGGTAATTAATTCGCGTCGCGCCGACATGGCCCGCCGGCTCCGTACAGGTGTAAATATGAAGAATCGCCCGGCCGACACCCGCTGATGTATTGTCGACGGTGACAATTTGTTCGGTGTCAATTATAAATGAATTAGCGATGAGGCGCGGCGATAGCGGCGGCGGCGGTCGGCCGGGGGGAGTGGACGCCGGACCGGGCACATTCCAGACCAGAGGGCCGGACCGATCGTGGCCACTGACGAGACCAGATCGGCCCGATGAGGCGTGTACCGATTGGCATGCATGCCGTAAACGCACTGATGACGTGCCACACACGAGCCAGTTCTGACGAAACGAGAGTCGGCTGATTGACGGACAGATTGGGCGCCGTAAAACGTGTCCTTGTCGAATGAGTTGTCAACCCCGCATAAATTGTAGGTTTTTAATTGTCCGATAAGACAAATGTTTCAGCAAGTACTACAGGCCCGAACTTAAGTAGTTGGCAGTCTGAACATCTGTAAGTGAGGCAGAAACATTCCAAAACAATAAGCACCGAGCGCTACGCTGATAAAAGTTTAATAAATTGTCGAATCACGCACGATATAACGAGAAATGGTTCAAATTCATTTTTATGAAGCAGTTTAAGCCGCGGAACGATAAGCGAAATGACCATGGCTATTCCAACCAGTTTTACAAGGGATCTTACCATAAATAATTACAGTCATTTTAGAAGCTGGCTGCAGATATAAATCATCTACACAATCAGCTTAGGATGATACATACAATGGCCGACTCTTTAGGGATATCTCACAATATCTTAAAGGCATTTCAGGATTAGGCGGTGTCTGTCAAAAAACCTGCCGATTTTTTACTCACCGATTCGCATTGCAAAATGAGTCACGTTCTTATATATGCCCTGGGATTTGGGAAGACAGCGACCGGTTGCCAACACCAACATCCTGATCAGCACGTACAGACAAAGGCGGGCGTTGATCGAATACAAAGGATTATATTCCAAGGATTATATTCCAACGTGCTTCCGTCAAGTCCTTCATATGGATTAAATTACCTTTGTCCCTAAACGACGCATAACTTGACAACGCAGTAGCTACGTAACAGACTTATAGTAGCGAACATAACAAATGCGATTGCGGACTCAACAATGGATACTCGCCATGTAAGTATGGTACAGCACATAAGGCAGACTTGCCAACGGACTGTGAACACGCCATGCGTGTCACATCCGCGCCGCCTATGTCGATGCCGCGCCGCGTGCGTCGCGCCGCGCGCCGCTGACAAATGCCGATGTCTTGTTAATTCCACTGTGTCAACAGTTTAAAACCGGACGCTTTATGGCCTATAAATCTTACCGCAGCGTTTCGAAAATTAATCATAAATTCAGAAAGTCAGCCGGAGCGGGCCGAGCCATCCGGTTATCACAGGGCCCGCCGGTCGGCTGATAGCCAGTTCGGCGGCGACAGTGTCATTCGCGAATTATCCGACTGTTATGGCACAGTTCCATCATGGGATTACGGGCGCGGCCCGGCAGAACCGGCCGCACATTACCCGAGTGCTGCACGGCTCATCTAAAGTGCACACAGTGCCCACTCTGCACACGCTGAGGACGGGCAGCAGGTTCAGTGCACCTTCAGTCGCGCCTGCAATGCATCACCGCGGTGCAGCCTACACAGCATTCCGCGGGGGCTCAGGACCGCCCACAGTCTCAGTGTCCGGTCAACTGTGACGCTTGGATGGCTCTGGCCCGTCAGCTATGTTCGGTGCTACACTGCCAGCCACGAGCGCGCAGTATCCGTACAAGAGCCGAACAGCTTTACGGAGAATTACGAAACAAGCAATCTGACAAATACCCAAAATTACGAAACGAGGATATCCTATACAAACTGCAACAGATCATATATCCCATCACTGCCCCAACCACAACTGGAAAACGACGCAGGTGAAGACAGTAAACCCCGTCGTCGAGTCAAAACTCCTCTCATTGCCGATGCCATGTCACCTCGTCCTCCGCGGCACGGTTGGGTCATGCCGGACCAAGGAGGGGGTAGGGTGGCGCGGGGGAGAGGGAGGGGGGCAGGTGCCGGCGCCGCTGGCCGTCTCTGCCCCGCACTAATTACGTGGCGCCGAGAGCAGCAGCAGCAGCAGCAGCGGCGGCAGCTGCGGCGCAGGCCAGGCGGGCAGGCGCGGCTGCCGCATAGAGCGCGTCGTTATCAGAGGCGGCGGCCTGATTAGATTCGAGCCTGGCGAGCCGGACCCGCCGGCCGGCGGTCAGATGGGGACATGGCCGCCGCCATGACAGCGGCCTGGAGAGCGGCATGCTGCTGATGCTGGCATGCTGTAACGCCGCCTGCGGTAGACGGTACGCACTGTGTGCGCGGCGCAGCGAGATCATCCACGAGCAGCTGCAGCTTCTCCAAGCCACTGCAGCTGCCGGTCAGATGCAAAAGGTCCGTTGCCGCACATCGTGGCTGCTCCCTAGCTCTGTTGCAGCAACACGTCTTCAGAGAGCAGGAGACATCACCCAGTGGGGTCGGTGAAGGCAGCGGGACGTCCTGATGATGATGATGATGATGATGATGATGATGATGATTTGGGCTTAGGGGCGCCTCAACTCCTCAGGTTATGTGGCGCCCATAACCTCAGCGGGACGTTCTGGCTGGACAAGGGCATTAGCCCTCTCCCACATTTGTCAACCCTCCCACCGCCTTCTACCACCCACCCACCTCCCACCGCCTCCCACCCTACCACCACACCGCCTCCCACCAGCCTCCCACCGCCTCCCAGCCGCGGGAACCGCCGGCCTTACTTTACCGCGGCGTCCTGTCAAATAAGTTAACTGCCGCACTCTAAATTACACTTTCGCGTATCACCACACCGCAGGCGAATGACTCATTGCTGGCGGCTGTGTCGCTGCAGCAGGCCGGCCTCGCACGGCGGCTACGTGCGAACCGGCGGTGCACCAGCGGCCGGACATGTAGCGCCGTCGTATTTTGTGCAAATTGCCGACAATTGGGCCATTTTCACGTGCACGCCGTGAACGTAAGAGCGCTCCGGTGAGCGATTACTACAGTTCTCAAATGAATGTAACGATTATTGCAGAGTCATATCTCACTTAATATTCGGCAAGCACCTCTAAACGGCCATTATCTTTATCACTCATCGTGCCGCAAATCACCGGAAGGGAAACAATTTTCTGCAGCGGAAACAGGCAAAAAAAAATGGTTAAATTAAAATTACATACACAAATCTACTAAAATTATGCGAACTGGATAGATGGGTGTGCGAGCGTATTTTTCAACAGAAGCGGTTTCAGTGCACTCAACAACCGCTTCGTGATGGTCCGTTTAGGTCAGAGTACATAACACTTGAATCAGCTCTATGAGCTTGCCGTTTCCACTTCGACTCCATTCCTTTGTGATTACGACTTATGTTAGGGCCCCATTTAGTGACCCAGGGAGAATCAGGACGGCCATTGCCTCCCGACGGCACTGCCGGTTGACGGCTACAACTTCCTGGCAGACACCATCAGTAAGTGTCTTTTTATCGAACACATCCCGACGCGGTTAAGTTTGAAGACCTCCCATAAACTCCGTCTGTGGGCAGTTACTTTACATAGGCTGAGCCGGGCGGCTGGTATGACCACTGAGCCTGCTTCATGGCGCTGGCTCCGCGACAGCTCAGTCTGCTGTCGGGGGGGGGGGGGTGATGTCACCCCATGTCGGCCCGGCACCTCCCTCCAGCTCCGGCGACACGACAATCAGTGACGAGAGCTTCAGCTCCTCCGGCCGGCCGTAACACCGCCTTTACAACACCGCCACCGCCGCATCCGCCGCCGCCGACCGCCGCGGAGGCCGTCCAAGCCGCCCAGAGAACGCACTGAAATATTTACAGCCTGAAAACTCGTAAGGGGTCGTTTCTCAGACGAGGCGTGGTGTGGCGTGGCGTGGCGAGATGGTGTTGGGCAGACGCCGACCGGTGCCATCTGCCGACGGTTCGCGGCACTGGTGCCGCTGCTGGTGCACGTCGAAATGCACCACTGGTGCCCCTGGTGGTGCTGGTTGTGCCGGTCGGAAAGTGGTGTTGTGACGCTGGTGCCGGGGACAGCTGCCGACACACGTCAGCCGGACAGTTCGGACCCGATCACATGACAAAATCAGCACCACGCCCAGCAGCTGAAGCGGATCACCCACCAACATCTGAGGCGGTCGGCAGCGGGCACTGACATCTAAGGCGCATTCTCCGCATGTTTCCTCCGCTTAATGCCATGATCTCATAAAATAACTATGTAATTTATTCTGTATTCTTCAGATGTAGATTCAGGTTCCTCCACTGTTCCAACACAATGGATATCCGAAAAGCTGAAGTTTCACGGATATCCATTACCGGTGGACATGAATTGCAAAAGATCAATTGGTATTTGAACAACTTCCGGAGAGGTCGGCGCGTCCGTAAACCCAAATGTCAGCTGTCATTATTACCAAATATCCCGTACATCTTTTTATATTTAAAACAAGCTTAGCATTGTGTCTGCAAAAGCTATCTTTCCCGATAAATGTCGACCCTTGTCTTACAATCCCACCCGGCGTGTACCTCCCATCGGTCATTTCAATAGGCGACATGAAGACAACACGGCCTGAACCGGTCAAGCAGCTGGCTTGCCTAATGGCCTGCACGACCGCTCCGCTCGGATGGCGCAACGATCATGGCGAGCGAGCTGTCATTGCGAAACGCTGTCACCGGCGCGCCGGCCGTCACAACTACAAGGCTCGGCCGCCTGTCGGGCTTTCACTGCGGCGCGTCCGGGCGCCAAACCGGGCGCGCTCGGCGCGGGATATGACGCGATACACCACCGGCAGCGTGTGATGACGGCCCACAGCCGTCAGCATTACACATCTCCCCGGCCCGACACAATGTGTAGCGGCCACGGCCTGGCTGACAACGCAAAGCAACGCCGTGCCGCGCCGCCGCGCCGGGCGGCGAAGGACACCGTGTTGAACAAGCTTGATTTGACAGACAGTTAAGGCCGACATTGATACGGCGGGCGTTTTTACGGGTTCTGGTTTAACCTGAAGTGAACACCTGAAAAATGACATGCTACTTGACATGTGGTACCTGTTTCGGGATGTCGGTCGTTGCTGTGGGCTTAGAGAGCGTTGACAAGGGCCGATCGTGTGCGAGTGACAAAAGATACGAGGACATGGATTACTGATTTAAGTCCGCCAACTAGTGCCACAATTTGCTGATAGTAGATCAAACTATGCATGCCGTTTTGCGCCAGATTTAGAATGAATTGCTGCACATTCCTTAAAGCAGATATCGTACACCACAGCAGAACTGGTTCCCCATCCATCGAACCCATTACTGGCGGTTGCTTCAGCCACAGATCCAGCTGGGATAGCACCGGAGAGTTATCTGAATATTATTCCGAATATCAGCGGGGGGCCGTGAAATGGGCCATTGCGACATGGTTCGCCCCAGACGCCACTGCGTTCGCCCGACCCTGAGAGCTCACGAGCCCAGCGGGACGTTAAATATGGCCGCCTCAGACTCGATCAGATTCGATTGTCAGCGTCGATCTCTAGTCGGTGCGATATCGATCGTCGATGGTAAAACTGCCGATGTTTGTCCGGTTCATTATCGATCTAAATGACCGCAGTGGCTACCTATCCTTGATAATCGTCGCGTCGGTTTATGATCGGGATGCGATATCAATCTTGGTCGGTGCGATATCAGTCTTTGATCGGCGCGGCATCGATCCCTGATCGCCGCAGTGTCGGTATTTGTCGCAGCGCTGCCGTTTGATCGTGGCCCGGTCGGCGTTTGATCGCCGCCGGTGCTTGGCTCGCTCGCAGCCGTCCACTTTCAGTCTGCTCGCGCTGACTCAGACGCTCGCCAGCCGAGCTCTCTCAACACGTCGTGAACATTCTAGCGAGCCAATAAAATGCAAATTGTCCGGCCGGCTGACAGACGACGGCTCTCGATGTGGCTCTGATCGTCTGCCGAGGAGACAGTCTCTCTTCTCGCGCCGCTCGGCTCGCCAGGCGGAGTCGGCAGGCGGCCTCCCGGCGGCCTCCTGGCGGTCCTGCAGCTGTTGTCTGTCGTGCTGACCCCGGGGTCGGGGAGGGGACCAGGCCGGGGTCAGGGAGGGGACCGGGGCGGGGTGGGGCGGGGCTGAAGACGGCGCCGCGGCCGCTCCTCTCGTCACCGCCAGCCGAGCCACTTGAGTTTGCCGCACGGATTCGCGGCCGACTTTGTCGCCGCCCAACTTTGCTAAATTATGAACTTCATTTGGGGTAAAGTGGGCGGTCCCTCGGTAATAAAACCAACACCACTTCGCGCCAAGTTGGCACATATTTTACATACACCGCCAGCAATACACTTATGGAATTGGATCTATGCCCTCATATAAATGCACATTAGAGAATCAGGCCTGAAAACTTGATGTCGCCATCTCGTTCCACTCAAGTTACGAGCCATGTGCCGAAAACGAGCGCAAATGGAATAATTCCGCTTTAACTGTCATAAACGCATTACGGCAGTAAGCACTGGGCGTGCAATAGCCTGAGATGGAAGAGAAACGGCACCTCCTTCCTAGTGCCTCCCTCACAAGTTACTACACTGCACAGTGCACAGTAGTAGCTGGTTGTACAGTGCAGTGCCGGTGCTGGCAATTGGACTGGCTACGGATTGGCAACATGTTCTCATCAGTTCTGAGCGCACCACACCACATCCTGGCGCTTCCAGCACACCCGTGTCGGGGCCGTGTCGGGGCCGTGTCGGGGCCGTGTCAGGGCCGTGTCGGGCTGCGGATGCCGTCAGTGTCTGGACGCAGCACACACTCGGCTGCTGGGGGCGCGGCCAGACGAGTGACGGCCAACACTGTCCCGTGGCAGCCGTACGCCGCGGCCGACACCACACGCTGACTACTGACCAGTGACCAGACGGAACACGCCTAGCCTCTCCGCCTGCCCGGAGGCGCCTCGGCGCTGACATGTGTCCGGCGGCGGCTGCGGCCGGTACACCGCACTCCTGCTCTGTGTGCAGAGTGCAGACTGCACGGTGCAGGGTGTGCAGCTCAGGGCGCCGCGGTGCAGGGTGTGCAGCTCAGCCAGGGCTCCGCGGTGCCCCCCACCGCGCCGACAGCGCGCCGCGCCGCCGTGCCGCCGGCTCTCCGGCGCCGCGCCACACCGCCCGCTGCGCAATGTTCGCGAATCAATTCCTGCACGTCAAATAACTCAGCATTTATGAACATTGATTATATTTAAAAAGGGCAGCGGCCGCCGGCTTCGTGAGCCGGCCGACCGCCGCAAGACAAATAAAATCATAATTACACGGTGTGTGAATGCGGCGCCGGCGGGTCGGCGGCTGGCGAGGCGCGGGTCGGGCCGGGCCGGGTCGGGCAGACCTCCGACCGGCCGCTGACCCGGACCTGACGGACGTCACGTGACGTCCGCTGACGTCACGTCAGCGGCCGGCCATTCTGCCGTCAGTCAGCCGGCAGGCGGGGGGCGCATCGATCAGTGACAGCGGCGGCCGCTGCAACCAGACGACCTCGCCAGGTGCCGGCGGCCATCCGACCGGCCGGCCGACATCCGCTGGTGAGGCCCGTCCGGTGGTTAGGGCAGCGGTCTGCCCGGTGATTAGGCAAGTGGATAGGCCGGTGGTC
>JARFNR010341453.1:0-11425 GCA_030323935.1 Semibalanus cariosus
TTGATTCAAGGGATTTTGATTGAACGATTCCAATCGATTCAATCAGAGTCGAATCAATAACCAGTCTGTATCACATGCAACAAATGCCCCTGGGGCTCAACACATCTAACAGAATTTATGATCATGTACAAACTTGAAACCTAAGTGGTGGGATGTAGTGGTTATCTTTCGAAATAATGCATGGTTCACTTAACGTTAAGTTCAGCATACACGGCACCAATTTTATTTAATCATGACCCAAGTCTTCTTGCAAAGCGAATGCAGCTTCGTGCTATGAATCACCAGACAAGTAGCTCACACAATTAGTATATCTGATGTCTCAGCATTACATTGCCATGCCTTCTCATTAGGCCAAATTCCGATAGAATGACCGTTGAATCACAAAGCAGCTTTGTAATTCCACATATAATCATTCCTATTACAATATTGTAATTCCTCTCTCAGTATAACCAAGTGTGCATTATGTCATGGGAAATGTCGGTTCAAAAATGCGTCTGTCGGGTTTCGGATGCACTTGACAAAAAGAAGGTATGCCATCACAAACAGGTTATTTATTGTGTCCCGTAAACTATGTAGTTTGCTGAGTGCAAATATCTGCACTCTCAGTTTTCGGGCTACTTACTCTTACTTTATGACATGTTAAATTGGGTGAATACTTACATTTCTGCGTCAAACCTTAAATATGTTAAGTTTCTCTTCATAACATAAGACACTGATTTCAATACAAACACGAAACGTTAACTCCTATCGACTGCTGCCACACCAGTGGCACCAGCCGCAGCTCCCCACCTGACGCTGCTGATCAGCCCCTCCCAGCCCCTTCCCAGCCCCCCTCCCAGCCCCTTCCCAGCCCCCTCCCAGCCCCCTCCCAGCCCCCTCCCAGCCCCCTCCCATCCTACGCGCCATGACCAGGGGCAGGCGACGAGGTCTGTCCTCCGCTTCCTTATGCCATGACCATGGAGGAATTGACCATTGACCAGGAGGCTGCCCAACACTGTTAGCCAGGGACCAGTGACTAAGAGGCCGCCTGCCTCTGGTGCCCAGGGACCTGCCCTGCCCTCACCTCCTCGCACGTGCCATGACCGGGGCGGCCGACCAGCCCCTCTCCACGTGCCAAGACCACTGACCAGGGAGCGGCCGCTCTGATCAGCAGAGGCGCGGCCCGTGATAATTGATTCGGGAGCCGCCGCTTTGTACCAGCGGGGCAGAGCGGCGGAGAAGACGCACTCCCCCTCTCTCCCTCCTCCTCAGTGGTGATCGGGCGCGATTGCTGCCGGCAGCGGGCCGCCAGATCCACTTCATAAAGTGAATTAAGATGCGGCGGATAGCGGTGTGACGCCATACATTAGCCCGTCCATCGCCGGCCGCCAATGAGCGGGCATTAAGTGACTCTATTGCCGGCGCACGCCACTTGTGAGTGGCTGGCGCCCGATAAGAGATTATCGCCCGGCGAATTAGTCGATGGTCTGGTGAAGCGGCCGCAGCCCGCCGTGCAGGTGTGAGAGCTGAAGAATAGCGCGGCACGCGGACGCACCCTTTGGAAGGTTCACTGCCGCAGCAGCCCTCTGAATCAGACAGCATCTTGGCTCAGAAAGCTCTCTGACTCAGACAGCTCCCTGGCTCAGACATCTCTCTGGCTCAGACATCTCTCTGGCTCAGACAGCTCCCTGGCTCAGACAGCTCCCTGACTCAAACAGCTCCCTGGCTCAGACATCTCTCTGGCTCAGACAGAGCTCCCTGGCACAGACAGCTCCCTGGCTCAGACAGCCATCTGGCTCAGACATCTCTCTGCCCTCTGACTCAAACAGCTCTCGGCTCAGATCCCTGGCTCAGACAGCTCTCTGGCTCAGCTCTCTGGCTCAGACAGCTCCCTGGCTCAGACAGCTCTCTGGCTCAGACAGCTCCCTGGCTCAGACAGCTCCCTGGCTCAGACAGCTCCCTAGCCCAGACAGCTCTCTGGCTCAGACAGCTCTCTGGCTCAGACAGCTCCCTGGTTCAGCTCTCTGGCTCAGACAGCATTCTTGAGCTAGCTGCCCTAGAGAGCCATCACCATCACGAAATCACCCTGTTCTGAACATTTTGGGATGAGATGAGGTGGAATGTTTTAAGTTTAAACAAGGATATTTATTCATAGGTCCTTTTTGACTAGAATGCATTATTAGCGGACATGGATTACAGTCAGTGCCGGAGGTCTTAGATGTCACGTTGGACCTGTCCTACCATAAACCACTGGACATTGTAGTCGGCCAGTATGTCATTGCGTGTAGCGTGCACTGCAGTCAGTCTCCCGAGTCTCAATTAGCGCCACAGTGTTTTTGTTATCGGCTGATTGATCGGTCGCAATACCTCGCCGTTTGCGTGGCGATAATTATCCCATTACCGACCACTAGGTAGCCGCGTTATGACCGATGTCTTCCTCGATGGAACCGATCGACGGCTGAGTTCAGCTCTGACGTCACATCGGGGTCGTGGGTCGGAGTCTAGTATGACGTCACACCGGGCCCGTGGGTTAGAGTCCAGTATGACGTCACACCGGGCCCGTGGGTCGGATTTTAGTATGTCGTCACACCGAGCCCGTGGAATGGAGCCCAGTGATGACGTCAGACCGGGCTTGGATATTGGGAGGCGGACAACAGAACGACGTGTGTGCTTAATGAAACGATTGGAAAGTAGACTTACACCTTAGCCGGTGAAATTCTTCATTTGCTCACTCACGCGTGATTGGCAGAATTAATATACATTCAACGTACTCTTCAAAGCCGACATTATGTGATGGGGATGGTAGGCAGCTTCCTCCGAATGTTCAGGCACCCACACAGCTCCGAATTAACCCTATTGTCTGAATTATGGTATCAAACCATACCTTTTACCAGTGGTGTCACCACAAACATTTGAGTGGGCGCCAGCCGCCAGCCAGGGGTTCGGTGGGGGCAGCCCCATATGGCTAATGTTAAAATCCTGCGAATCTGGGGGCCGGACCCTGGCCAGAGTGATCCTGCCCCACATCCCCCCAGGCCCCCCGGTCGCAACGCCCCTGCCTTCCACAAGCTTTGCTCGCTCGTCCCGTTTCGCGGCGCTGCCCATCCTCTGCTACGCCTCACCTGACCACCCTCAGCTCGCAGCGTCTATCGCTCGTGTTCCCCTCAGCCGTCCATGGCGATCTCCATCGGGTCCCGCGCGCCATGGCTGCCCGTCCTGTGACGAGCGCTACCACGACACCCCATTCAGCACCGCTCAAAGGGTTGAAAGGGGCCGGTGGCGCTGCGCCATGGCCGCCGCGCCACCCCAGACTGTCTTCATTAAATTACCGACATCCCGAGAGAGCTAATTCGGCGCCCATTATCCGGCGATAAAGGCGCCGGTGGTGACCCGTTGCCGGCCGGCGGCCCGGCGTCTCTCATGCCAGCTCCGGTTACCGGTCCGGTCCGGTCTGGAGAGGTACCGTGAGGTGCGGTATGGGCCAGGCGGCACCCCTTCTGGCCCCGTCCTGCCGCCAATGCTGGTCCTCACGCTGTCCTTCTCACACTGTACCCGATACTGACAGGCGCCAATGATGTAACGCTTTGCAGAACAGTATTGCGGCCCTCTACATTCTGTAGTAGTCTTGTTTAGTCGTACTGTGGTCTTGCTGCAGTCTCTATGTAGTAAGTCCATCTATAGTCCTTCTGTGCTCACTTTGTAGTCCTGAAATGGTCCTGCTCTCCCGCTGTCATCTCTTCTTGGTCCTGGTCTGCTGTAGTCGACGACCAGTACAACTTTCGAAGCAAAATCACGAGATTTCTTGGAGCAAGTGTTGAATGCATGTTAGTTAATAAGCCTGTCTTTTGCAGCACTTTTCGCGGCAAAATAATTGGTTTGCTTCGAGCAGGCTCACGGTAAATGGGAGAAATGCATGGAAGCTGATAAAGCTATTAAATATGTGACGGGCTAGGGACCTAAATCCATACCAAGCGGTAATTTCAGCACAAACAAAAATAACTAGATTCAAATCAATGCACACTGCATGGGCGTCGCGGGGGACGGGGGACGCGTCCCCTCACGTGTCCCCCGTCCCCCCAACATTTTCAGATTTTAACATTCCGCCTATGGGTGTTACATGGAAATAATTACTTGTTGTTGTTGTTGGAGAGTTAGGGCGCGTAGCTGCAAGGCCCAAGCGTCCAACGAAAGAATCTACTTGAAAATGCCTCCGTCCCCCCAACTTTCAGAAGGTGGCCACACCCTTGGCGCACTGTTACAGCACACGGCAAAAATAATGCGTTGTAAGTCCCAGAAAGTTATTTGTATGTAGTCTGTCGCTGCCACACATAACGGAATACCGAAATATTAGACAATATTAAATTATGTAAGCCAACATTAGGCAACAGGATCCGCACATGTAGTCTTCGCTACTTTCGCGGAGTTCACAGACACCGTCTGACGTAAAATACACAAGTATGCTGTCTACTTACGTGCAATTCCAAATCGCCGTAACACCACCACACCGGTGAACCGCGCACACTTCCACACCACATTCAGTCGGGCTCAGTCCCCCCGAGCATACGTGGCTCCGGTGACCGGTGACCGGGCTTATAGGTCATGTCACCCGGTGCACATTCATTGGCTGACACGCCGAGATCAGGCCACGTGGCGCCCACGGATTGGCTGAGACGCTCGGTCACCGTCAAGCGCCCGTCAGATAGGCAACCCGCATAACACGATTCCGTAGACACAGCGCACCGGTCGCAAATAGAGCTCCTCCAAATACTCGGTGCAAATCAATATATCGTAAAAAACGAAATTGGTCGAATTAAGTCACATAAACGGCATGACCATTGTTTATGAAACTACTTACTACTTTCCTTTCGATTAAATAACCATCTTCCAAACACATTGCTTAGGCTCAATTCTAAGCGTCTCTGATGGGTTTCCTCTTCTGACCGGTCCCCCTCTATCTCCACAGGTGTGGTTCCAGAACCGTCGCGCCAAGTGGCGTCGTCAGGAGAAGATGGAGGCGTCCCAGCTGCGACTTCACCACGACTACCCCCTGACACCGCCCATGTCCGGGCTGACGGCGCCGCTCGACCCCTGGATCGCCTCCTCCATGTTCGGGCCGACGCTGATGCAGACTCTGCCCGGATTCCTGGCGCAGCCGCAGACCCCGTACCCGAGCTACCTGACCCCGCCGAGCTCCCTGACGCCGCCACTGGGCCGGCACGGCCAGGAGGGTCGCCTGCCGCCCGCCGCCGCCGTCCGGCCCCGCGGCAGTCCTTCACCATAGGCGAGGCTGTGCCAGGACCTCTGCAGAGAGGGTAGATCCGCCACCACACTCGGTGGTCCCAACGGCTCGGGACGGCCTCTCCGTCAGGTGTATGGAGGTGTTTGAAGTGGAGGGCGCGCCGCTCCCAGTCGAGAGTTGTTTTGTATTGTCGGCGAATTCGTCTGATACTGGGCGTGCTGCATGACGGTCTCCGCGACGGGTCCTGTGGGATCTGATATTCAGGCCAGGACGGCAGCTCTTGTCCTGAACTGGTCAAGGTTCGACTCTCGATTTGTCAACCGCCAGCGCAGCGTGTGTAGCGGCAGCATGCCATATCGGTGTCCGAAGGTGAATTGTATGGGCTGATTGCGTCCATGAGCACCTCTGAATGGACCCCATGGTGTAAGGCGGCGCAAAGTGTTGTGTTTCGGCACCACCCGCTGCCAGTGTTCTGGAACGGACTCTGACATCAGGTCCATATTTATCCCGCTGGCCTGTGCTTCATGGCGGATAGTCGTGAAGCACACACGAGGATCTGTGTGGCTCGGCGAATGAAGCTCAACTGTCAGCTCTGTGCGGCAGGGATGCACTCGACTCATGGCTTGACTCTGGACGACTCAACTTATGCCTCGTTTGCTCTACAACCCATCACTGCCTGATAAGGTTCAGATTGGACATTTTACCACTGCACACACTTTCTGTGAAAGATGGAACGGAAGTCAGTCGGCGTAACTTGAGTCAACTCTGAGTCAGATCTGAGTCAAGCACAACCCTGGTGTAGAGTCATGCCCGATTGGTGATCTGTACAGACCCCAACCCAAATCGCCATCGAACGCGACACTGTTGATTATTAATCCTCACTCGCCACTGAATGTTGTTGATACCAGTGACAGCATCACCTGGTGTATCTATTGTCTCATTGTTCTGATGACACTCATGACAAGTTTGATGCGTTAACGCGAGCTATTTATTTTGTAATTATTACAACATATGCTCTTCCGTGGTCTATTTTTGTCATATGACGTTGTTTGTCTGAATGGATCTTGACAGTGATGAAAATAACTTTGCAGGGAGCTTGGCTTAAAATTACGCAGCGGTCACTATTTGTCGAACGCGTGTTGTTGAGCGAAAGACTCAATAAATCGCTATGAGAATGCGTAAGTTTCAAACATATTGTAACTGACTTCTGATGTGGTATCTGACCCGACGTAATTTCCTAGATTTATTGTATTCTTGAGGTGAACATGAATAATGCCACCGCAGAAGGAAGATGCCGAGCGACGTGGAGGGAAAACCTGTTCCACAACCTTAATTTGTGTGTTTGTGATATTTGTGTATTTGTTATTGTCTTGGCTGGCAATGTAGTGGCAACCAGAGCTCGTTATTGCTCGTATATGATCTGTCGGATGTGAAAATCACTGAAGAACAATATATGGTATTAGCTGTTAAAGTGATTGTTTCGCTGAACACGTAATGACATGATGGGGAATTGACAATAGCCAGCAAGAGACCCACAAACAACCTTCAGTAATTTCATCCGTACTCTCTCAATAGACTCTCGGTACCATGGGTTCCGCCACTGGGGGGACGGGAGGGGGGACATGTCCCCTCTAACTTCAAAGTTGGGGACATAGTGTTTTTTATCCCCCTAACTTTGAGCACATGACACTGCCCTCAAATTTCAAGCACCTCAAACAGTTCACACCTCAAGCACCTTCAACAGTAAGAATACAATTATGAATAAAATCAAAATGTTCGCGCCGCTCCACGGCCATATTGCAATACACATTCAAATGTATACAGCTTAAAACACAACTATAAATTCGCACCGTTTCGCGGCGCATTTATGTTTTGTTTATATGTTGCTACTTGCCTAAATAATTTGGTAAAATAGTTCGCTTTATCACTTTTGTACAGCATTCTTAAACGAAAAAAAAAAACAATTAGAAGTCACAGAGGAAAAAATGCATATCCAGGGCATAAGATTAAAAAAATTGTGCCTCTCGGCGGTGCAATTCCTTTAATGGCTCCAGGGCTTTGGCCTAAAAAATATTATAAGTTGGTATAGCTGATACCAAACTGATGTCGCGGGTTCCAAAGTTGAAATGGCAGACCCCTCAGTTTACCAACTCAAGCTCCTAAAAGTTAGTATGGACCGTGCCATACCTGCCATACTGCATTCTCCATTCTTGTAACAGGCCTTTTCATCCGTTTTGTTTGGCCCTTTCAACGCTCGGGAAGGGGGCCCTTTCGAGGCGCCGCCGCCCCCCACCCCCCCCCCACACACACACCTGGACGAAATCCTGGCTACGTGCCTGTGCGGAAAGTACGCTAACTTAGTCAACGAGTCACCTCTCTAGGCAATGGTGTCGCCACAAAATTTTTAGGGAGGGAGGGCAGCCATGGGTTTCGGGGCCAGCCCCATTGGGCTGGTTATGTTAAAGTCCTGCGAATCTGGGGGGGGGGGGGGCGGACTCCAGCCGGAGCGATCCTGGGGCATGGCACCCCACCCCCCCCCCCCCCCCGGTGGCGACGCCTCTGTCTCTAGGTACATACCACTGACACAGCAAGTAGCAGAAGCATCCCGAGACAAGTTGGCAGTGGCGCACGCAGGGTGGGAGGGGGGTCCAAAGGGTCAGCTGACCCCCCGAAATTGATGAAGGGCACGCATCAAAAGAACCCGTATTCTGGCCCATGCCTGGCAGGGGCCCGGTCTTGGGCAGGCCTGATCGAGGCAAGAGCCCGGTGCTGGGCAAAGGCATGATATGGGGCCCGGTCAGGAAGAGAGTCCGGTCCTTGCACATTATTTATGCGGGCCCGTTTCTGGTAGGGGCCCGGTCTTGATCAGGTCCAATCGAGGCAGGGGCCCGGTCAGGTCGAGGGCCCGGTCTTTGCAAATTCTTGATAGCAGGGGCCGTTCCTGATAGGGGCCAGGTCTTGGTCAGGCCCTATCGAGGCAGGGGCCCGGTGCTGGCAAAGGCGTGTATCAGGGGCTTGGTCAGGCGTAGAGCCCGGTTCCCACTATATCCCATATACTCAGCCCTGCATCTCGTTGAGCTCATGAATCCACGTCCTCCCTTACTTCAAACCTGTGGCGCAGCCCTAGCTCGGTACTTTTACCGTTTTCCCGCCGTTTCCATTCAGCTCTGTCATTTTTCCGTTGCCCGGCATTGTTATTACCTCTGCCGGCGGCGTCTGCCGCAGGCATGTGTAAACAAAGCGGCGGCCGCCCGCAGTCTGTAATTGCTGATGCCTGCTCTGATTGTGTCTGTTTCTGCAGTGAATAAAGGGCCGGCCGCATACCTCTCCGTCTGCGGCGCGCCGGCCGGCCCGCTCAGCCGGGCTCCAATAACGGCCAATCGCGCCAGATCAGCCGGCTCCTTTTCCGATATATCTGTCCGGAGTACTCGACCGGCGCCACCGGGCTCAAACTGTGACGTCACTTAGACCACAGTTCAATCCGCCGCGCGGTCCAATAATATGGTAATCGAGTTTGCACAGACTAACCGAGCAAAAAGAGCACGGCAAATTGGATCCAATAAAATTTCCGAACAATTACGGGGTGGCTGAGTTGTCGAGCTGAAATCATTAGGTCTCTATTTGGTCGCGTAATGACCCGATTGCGGCTTGTGAGCGGCGCAGTTGTGGCTATATTAACTCAGACAACTTTTCAGCACTGCTGAAGGTGATTTCCTGTCAATGGCTGCACTAGACGGCGCCCAGGTTTGACGTTATTGCGTTAGCCACGGGCCGTCGTTCGGTTATTAGATCTTTGAGTTCCTATTGAACGCCTAATTGTCCTATCCAGCTCGGGGCCTGCTGAAAGGCCGCGTAATGTGTTTTTCTATTAGCTGCGCTGTTTTGCGGAAATTAATTTTCAACGTTGGCAACGACAAATAGTTCAGATGCTAATGTATAATTATACCTGCGTTATGCTACATCTGCGCTCGCTTACACTTGTTACTCACTGGCGGATCCAGGGGGGGGGGGGGCAAAGGGGCCATGCCCCTCCCCCAAACCACCTGAAATCGGCGCAAAATTGACACCTTTCCTGATGTAAAAGAATATCTAAGCAACTTTTACTAAGGAGTGTTTGTTTTAAATCAGCTACCAATGCATAAGCAAGCGAAATCCAATGAGTTTCCAGAATTATGTGATATTGGGAGGGGGATTTGGCCCCCAAACCACCGTTCTGGATCCACCAGTGTTGTTACGTACATCTGCGCCATGCTCAAAAAAGGAAATAATGCAACAGGCTAAACACACATATTGTGAAAACTCGCCTCGTTATGATATGTCAATCACTTGTTTAACTAAACAATTTGTAAAAGGGCATGCTGTTGTTTGAGATGCACTTCAATGCCATGCTGCACTTCAATGCACCAAATACCCACATAAATGGGAACGATACATCACATATTTCAAGTATCCTCATCAGGGAAGTCTCCGCTTCAAATACATAAATAATGTTATACTGTTGCGCTTTTTTGCTGTCAGTAGCTCGGCTTTAGGCTTTCAATCAATTGGATGACATCCATTCGATTCATCCAAAATTCATTAAAAGTGTTGGAAGCTGGAGGAGTGCTGAGAATGAAAACACGACGTTTTAAGATTACATTTGAGTTTGACTTCTTATCATGAAAGTATTTTCACAAATGAATGTGTTATTATTACATAATAATTGTTTCACAATGTTATTTACCAGGTCAGGGGCGGATCTAGGATTTTTTTCCCGAGAAAAAGGCGTCTGTCCCACTATACGGCATTTTCGTTGGCAACGGAGGCGCATTGGGCCAAAACGGGCACAAAATGTTCATCAAAAATATTAAATTTCCCTACCAACATGGCAAATCCAGTCACTTACGTTCACCCATTCACATCATTGTGTCGACATGGAAATTGTAAATGTGGCAAAAGACACGTCACACGGGGCTAAATTCATTATGAAAGCACGCTCACGTATGTACAATGTATGTGCATACATACATACGTCGGCAGCCAGTAGCACCTATATATTCTTGTGAGAATGTGATCACAAACCTAGATCTGCCACGACGACCACTTTGACTTATCCGTATCTTGACACAGTTAAGCGAAGTGTCGTTATTCAGGGTAACTTTAACCATCAGGGTAACTTTAGCCAAATGGATGACCGTAATTTAAGTTAGTAATGCGCACGCTCTGCGTCAAAACAAAGAATATGAGCCTCACATCTGTAATTTATAAGTTCTTAGGGTCAGGTTTTAGCTGGTCATTTTTTTAAAATTAGCAGTAGTATTTTTTTGATTTTTAAAGTTATCATTACAATTTCTTTAAAAATGAAACGCCAATTTGATGTTACCCCTGACCTATAATTAACGGTTTGCCCCATGAAATTAAATACTTAAATGCAGCCCATAGAGCGTCCACCGTTAATGAGTACTCGGTTTAACACTAATCATTTGTTCCCCTTGACTGTACCTGCGGCTAAAGGTGGAGAGGGGTGGCTAAAGCTAGCATCAAGGTAACGTTAGCCAGGAGCGTCGCCACAAAATTTGGAGTGGAGGGACAGCCAGGTGGTTGGTCCCCGCTCCCATATGGCTAATGTAAAAATCCTGCCGATCCGGGGGGAGCGATCTTGGGGGCGCCGACGACCCTCAGGCCCCCCGGGCGGTATATTTGGAAATGTCGAATATAAAATCCAGGCCTACCATACTCAGGGATGCAAAAATCTGTTAAAAATATAGATATTGCTTTGAAATTCGGCTTGGTTCGTCGATACTTGGTTCTCCGATATACATATTCCGTTTTTTTAATAAGCTTGAAAAAATATGTTTGTTTTATTTTTTTAAGTTCAACAAAATCAAAATTTTCAACATATTCTAAAAAGTAAAAGATATATTAGAGAATTAAGTATGGACAATGCCCAAACCAAATTTCACAGTAATATCAATATTTGTGACTGGCCTATAGCTCCTTAAGTATGATACGTCTGTATTTTGTATTTGACATTTCCAAATATACCTCCTAGGGAGGCCTCGCCATGACGTCCGGTTGATTGTAGGTATCGGGTTTGGGATTTGATGTCTAGAATGCTGCCCTTTACGTCAGAAATACGTTTCTTAATCCCATTGTTTGATTATATATATTTCTTGTTCAAAGCCACTTGCGTAATAAAGCACCACATTGTCGCATCGTACCAGTTCA